>JAQQZU010000007.1:1202117-1214074 GCA_030068025.1 Parauchenoglanis punctatus | reverse complement strand
GGAGAGAGTGCGCGTGCGTGTGGGAGAGAGTGCGCGTGCGTGTGGGAGAGAGTGCGCGGGTGTGAGGGGGGGGTGTGGGGAGAGAGTGGGTGTGTGTGGGGGGGGTGTGGGAGAGAGAGAGAGTGTGTGTGTGTGTGTGTGTGTGTGTGTGTGTGTGTGTGTGTGTGTGTGGTTGAGAGTGTCACCTTAATGCATTTTTCCCTTAAATCTTTCCTCCCAGGAACATGGTGGTATCTTACGGATCTTTCCAGATGGCAAAGCCCAGTTTGCGGACATTGAGCCCCTATTTGACAGACTGCTGTTTTTTTGGTCAGACAGACGAAACCCACACGAGGTCCAGCCTGCTTACGCCACTCGGTCAGTTACCATGGCAACTGCTATTATGAAACTTACTGTAAATTATGTACCTTAATCTTAGTATCCTGACATTATTTGTAGTACACCAGTGGTTCTCAGCCTTGTTTCAGCTGGTGTCTCCTAGCATATTCTGACTGATCTTCATGGAGCCCCTACATGTGTGTGTATACAAATATATAATTATAATGTATTATATACAGTGTGTATAGAAGTGTTCTAAAACAGTAATATTATCACTCTTAGCGATCATTTATTAATTAACCCATCAGCGTTGTATACAATGCAATTAGTGATTGCAGTAATAATGACACGGTGAACACGGATCACGCCGGAACGAGCTAGCTAAGCTACGTTACTGAGATGCGTGAATGCGCATGCCTGGGTATATAGGTTCATGTAAAAAAACAGAAACTCTGTGGCTTTTCTGAAATGTAATGGGCCTAAAAAAAATCTAAATATATTTTTGAAATATTTAAGAAAATGCCACTTATTTTAAATATTTTAATTTATAATACATATTTTAAATATTATCAGGAGCAATCCCACAGACCCCTGCAGTTATGGCATGAACCACAATTGGGCCATCGGCCCCTGGTTGAGAAACACTGTAGTAACAATACTAATTTTGTGCTACATGAGGATGCCGACGTGGTCCCCTTTCTGTGCAGGTATGCCATCACCGTGTGGTATTTTGATGCAGACGAGCGAGCTCGGGCTAAAGAGAAATACCTAAGTGGTGAGACCCATGCACTCTTTCTTTCATATTTCAAATCTCTGTGTAACAGCACTAACGGTTATTCTGTTCATGATGTATATATTTCTTAAATGGCATATTTCTCCTGGCCTATAATAATAGCTCTTATTTAGACAGAGAGAAAAAGGTTAATCACAATGAATCTGACTCTTTAAGGTGCAGTAGAAAAAGGGGGAAAAGTGGAGCTGAACCGGTCGACTGAGCCATGCTAATGAACAAGAGTTGAACAAACTTGCTGAATGGACGAGGAAAAAGATGAGATGGAATATGTGTTTTCCTTCAGAATGGTTTTTTTACCTGCCGCGTGAAGACATGAACATCATGCAAAGGAAGGACAAAAATGACTCCGCTTCGTCTGAATTGTGCTAGTGTTGTGCTAAATGGGCAGGCATGCAATAACTCCCATTGCATGTGTAGGAACGTATTAAAAAGTGCTTAAATTAAGCAAATATGGCCGAGCTGCTGTCAGGAAACCAGAATTCATTGGTAAATATAATACATTCTCAGACAGCCCAAAAGAAACATGATGCTGTGTGCATAACTGTGCATCCAGTGCATCAAAAGTATACAACAAGCAGTTCTATTGTTTATTCAGCTCGGATTTTGTGATGGCTACAGACCTGTGCTTGTCCAGGCCAGGCTATACGAACGGTCTTGGAATTCTTTTTGAGCCCGTTGTCTGGTGACAGCACATGCTGTAATGTCTTTTACCATTGTTGGAAAAACATGAATGTCAAATGAATGTCTGTTATCACAGACATTTTGTCGTCTGTTTGTGATCTGATGCCTCCATCTTAGTTTACCTCTCTAAATCTTAATTAAAAAAAAAACAAAAAACTTTTTAGCTAATTGATAATTGTGGTGTCACCATGTAATCATTAGCAACATGTGAAATTCTTTCATTAATACAGGATTTCCTCACACATTACTGAAAATGTGAACATGTCACGGTTTATAGAAAATGGCTTAATACACTCAGCTCATTACTTTAATAATAATGCAGGGGGACAACAGCGATCTCCCTGAAGCTCAGCTCAGACATGGCCTTGCAGTACAAGGGGTCCTCATTATTAATTTAGCAATATGGCATAATTTAATCTGAAGGGATTGCCCATAATTAAAACTGCATCGCTTAAACAGCGGCCCCTGTTAAAAAAAGAAGAGGAAAAGAAAGCATGGCTTAGTACTGCAGCCAGATTTCAATCATTTTCACGTTTTCCCTGTTCAAGTCTTAATATTTGCTGAAGATGTACACCATGCGCACTGGTCTTTCATATGTTAATAGACGGAAACCACTTCAAATACATTGAGAGAATTTACTGAATTTATCTAATTCATATTCATTCTGGAAACAGTAAAACCTGACAAAATGAATGTTTTAAAAAAAACATGTTTTGTTTGTTTATTAGTCTAGTGTAAATTGTCCTGAAATTCTGATGGATCGTTTTCTGTAAAGGGGCAACTAAAACATTGGGCTGTAATCTAACAGCAGGCAGGGTATGCACAGCAATATCTCCAGGGTTTCTTTTTAAAAAGAAACCCAAAACCTGCCAAACATATCCAAATTTTATACATTATTATAATAAAGATCTGTCAACTGGATGGGGGCAGTGTAAAGTAAATAATGTAGGTGTTTTTAAAATGATTTTTAATTGAATTTTAAATTGAAATTGAAATTACATGTGGCACGTGTGGGGTGTTGATGTGAACAGAACATTTGTTGGCGTTTCTTTTTTTTTTAAATCATTTTGTTTAAATTATAACATTTTTCGGTTTTATTGCTTCATTTATAAAACCTAAATGCCCTTTATAAATTATAATTCACAATGCAGTTTATAAATTACCACCACTAGCTCTTTGTTTTCGATTTAGATCATGAAGTGCACATCCTGATGGTCTAAGCTGACACGCTTCATTGTTTTCATGAGCATGTAAAGAGAAGGGAGGGCTATTCAAACGAGTGCAGTGTGTCTTTCACAGCAGCCTATAGGGTATGAAATCCACCAATCAGGACGAGCTCTGTGTTTATTTGGTAAAACTTAAAAAGAGTAGAATTGTTTGATAGGTGTAAATCTCACTGGTCTTTGAGACAACAAGCTTCTCAGCCAGTCACGTGCTGCTGCAGTAGAGAAAAAAAACTACAGATTAGAGGATAAACAGCAACTACGAAGCAAAAAGATCTGTGGAATTAGAGAACTTGGATGAATGTAATTATTTTGTGATCACAAAAATAACATCTGAAATGATTCCTAATTTGCATTATTGCATGAACAAACACAAAAATGATACGTAAAGGCTCAGTATTTCCGAATGCGTCATGTTGTACACATGATGGAGAGAGTCGGGTCATTTTGGAGATTTCTCCCAAGCACTTGGCAGTCTGAAATTTCACATGCAGGTAATGGCGCTGTTATTAAGAATCGTGAAAAGGAAATATTAATGATAACATTGATATATCCTGAGTATTAACTCTTAATGTTTTACCTAATTCTGAACTTCATCCTGGCATTTAAAACCATGGGTACAGTATGGAAGTCGTAATCCCTGCTTTACACCTGCTGTTGTAATGCCCCTGTTGGTGCAGGTCCGGAAATGTATTGTTGCTGCCTCACAGCTCCAGGGCTCCTTGTTTCAGTCCTGAGCTCAGCTTACTGTCTGTTGGAATTTCTGTGCATGTTCTCACCATCTACGTGGGTTTCCTCTGGGTTCTCTGGTTTCCTTCCCATTCCCAAAAACATGCAAGTAAGTGGATAGGCTAAGATAAGTTAGCCTGTGTGTGAGCGTGCATGGCTGCCTTTAGGTTTTGTGAGAAAAGCCTGTACACACACACACACACACACACACACACACACACACACTATCTACTTTAACAGATACACCTGTACACCTTCTCCAATCATTAAGTCATGTGGCGGCGGCAGCATCAAGACCTTCAGTTTAAGGTGGAGTCATCAGTTCTGGAGAAAGATTGCTGGGATTTGTACTCAACAGCCAAACATGTACACACCTCCCGCCAGTGCTCCTTCAGAAGCTCCACCCCCTAATTCATGTACGCGGCAATGACAGGAACACCCATCTTATGATCAGATCTTGACCTTGTGTCTGTGTGGTTTTTTTTTGCATTGTGCTGCAACCACATGATTAACTGATTGGATGAATGTGCAGGTGTTCCTAATAAAGTGGACAGTGAGTGTATATTCATAATGATTAGCCATTCATAGCCCTCCACTCCCCGTACAGTACCGTACTGCACAGTTGCATTTCTCGTGTTTATTGTAATAAATGAAGGTGAGTCAAATGAAACCCTTTTTTATTTTTTTGCATTGTTTGTTGCACGTCGCAGTGTGTATCATGTTTTTCTCTATCCGTGCTGCCGCCTGTGAATGATCGTTAATGGCTCACGTAAATTACAGCTGTGTACAGTCTGCTTCTCTGATTTATGTTGCACTTTTTAAGTTTTCATTTGACTCACCCACGTATTTAACTTTTATATATGAAATGTATTAATTTTATCTTACAGTGTTTTGATTTGATTAAAGAACTGCGTATTCAACAAAATGCTATTTTTAATATAATACTTTCCTCAAGATTTTTGCCAAAACATTCATGTGATGTATTTAAATGTCATTTCTGTGATAGAAAAAAAACAACCTCAGTCTGAAAAGCTTTTAATGTTTTATTTCTTGACTTGTTTGTCTGTAGCTTGTATTAGCAGAATGTTGTAAGGCAGTATGCAGCTTCTACACTGTCCACTGATGATGATTAATGCTGCTGAAAAATAAATAATAAAAATGATTTCCATATCACATGTATAGTTTCTAGAGCCTTTTGATTATCCTTGTTGTTAATTTTTAAAACTGAGTTATGGTAGTTAACTCAATTATATATACAGTATCATGCAAAAGTTTAGTTTTTCAGTGAGATTTCAATGACTTAAGTAATTAAGCCTTCACATGTGCCTGCACTCAATACTACCTGTTGTAGTGATGAAGCAAATCGTAAACAAACAAGTTAGTATGGTTTATTTTCAAGTAAAATGATGGAACTGATGGACCAATATATGAAATGGTTAAATATGTCACTAAGAAATGTACAGAAGGAATATGACAAAAAAGAGCTTTTTGAGGACTTGTGCAGGATGCACGCTGCTCTTCCATTTTAATCCCAGAGCTTTACACAGGCATGTATACTCGCTACTGCGGCCTCATTTCCTTTTGCTTTTATACCTGTGGTGTACAGTCTACCCACTTATTCATTCTGGCTTTTAGACGTTCTGTAATTTATAGCAGCATTCTGTCACTAGACTAACATAAATAGACATTTATATTTTAACATTTTTAACATATGTCACTAGACTAACATAAATTATAGCAAATTTGGGGTTAGCAATAACTAAAGGAGGCCTCGCTTTACCAATCGGGGTCACACTGTGAGGGGCAGGCTGTGCTGAGGTACAAATTAAGCATAAATACATTTGTCACATGCTTTCTTTACCTTGCACTACTGTATGTATGGTTTGCGTCGCTGCACACTCTTGTGTGCAATGTGATTTACCAGGGGAAATGACCTCACTGTGTTAAAATATAGACCTGAAAGTATTGACACTTCTGGAATCAAACTTATTTTATGTTTAGAAATTTAAAAAAGTACCAAAGTTCAAATACATCATTGTATCATTTGTAGATTTCTTTGTAGATTTCAAGAAAATCTTCTACAAAGGGAAATTAAACATCCACATTTATACCAATTGTACAATACAATAAGTCCTACCGTCTGTGACTGCAGTGTTACAGCCAGATTTAAGGTCAACCATGTAAGTTAAAAGACAGGGGTAAGGTGTAGGATAGTTTATATATTCGAATGATATATTAATGAGACATGAGGCAGAGGTTCGTTATCAAAGAATACACACACGGTCCATTTTATTAAACACGAATACATCTGCACATTTATGCATTTATTTAATCAGCCACCAGGTGGCAGCAGCACATTGCAAAAAATCATGCGGTTACAGGTTACAGGCTTCAGTTATTGTTCACATCAAACATCAGAATGAAGAAAAAGTGTGATAACTGTGGCATGGTTGTTGGTACCAGAAAAACTGGTTTGAGTATTTCAGCAACTACTGATCTCCTGAGATTTTCACACACAACAGTCTCAAGAATTTACACAGAATAGTGCAAAAACATTTGCGTGAATGCAGTGGCTAGCTCTGCCAACTCTCAGCAAGAGGTTCCGCGTTTGATCCTTTCTGTGCAGTAAGAGCTTTGCATGTTCTTCCTGTGCCTGTGTGGGTGTTCCGGTTTTGGCTCCCTACTCCAGGTATTCCGGTTCTTCCCCACAGTCCAAAGACATGCTGATTAAGTCAACTGGCTACTCTAAATTGCCCACAGGTGGGAATGGATGTTTGCAACTCATGCACAAAACATGGAACCTTCAGGTGGATGGACTTCAACAGCAGAAGACCTCATGAAGTTTCACTCCTGGCAGCCAAGAACAGCAATCTGAGGCTGTTGACCCGCTGGGCTTATTCCAGTCTTTGGCTTCGATTGTGCTTCTCGTCATATCAGCAGTTTGGATTTAAGACACCACTGACCCTACTTTCACTCTCATTGCTGCCACTCAGCAGTCCACAGATTCATTCTGATGAAATTGTGCAAAAATGGCAATTTGAGATGTTTATTTTATCACATAATTTTCCTTTACTGTTCTTGTCTGTTATTTATTCACTTAATTACTTGTTTATATAGCTCTATTACTCTTATTTACTCTTTGCTTACTTGCCCAGTCTCGGTGTCGATCACTCCGCACTTCACTATGCTCTGCACCCTGTATAACTGTATATATGACCAAATAAACCTTTGAATCCTTGCATTCTAAATGTGCATTGTTCTGTAAGATTTTGATACCGTTTTGTATACATACTGTACAGAAAATGTTCTTAATAAGAAAGTGACTTTTTCTTACTTTTTTTATACATAAAGTTTGTAACACCATGCTAACAGGTCCTGAAGACAAAAAAAGGTAAATGAAAAAGCAAATAATTTTAAACAACTGACACATCTTTATTTACAAATTACAAAACAAGGATTGTATTTTATTTGAAAAAGTGTAGACTTGTCCTTTATATAAAAGGAATTACAGAACAAAATGTATCTACCAAACAAAAGCTGTTTTGTAAATATATACAGTAAATTAATGTTGCCTAAAGAGGTATTTTATTATATAGTGTGTTTATGAAGTCTATTCGTACAGCCTAGCAGTCTATACAGACATCCTGTCATGGTGTGTACTTTGCCAAGTGAGAGTTTATTGAGAACAATCTTTTTTGCATGATATTAAGCAAAACGGAGAGTGATTATGTCTTTATGTAGTCCAGTGGAGTCATAAGTAGCTTCAGTTCTTTGAAAGTACTGCCATGTCGACCAACTTGCTCTGCTCGGTTCTTCACTACATTACTGAGGTTCTTCAGCTGCTTATAGCATATCTTACACTTCTGATGTCTGGAAGTCAGGGAACAAGTATGCACACATTCACATTCCTATTGTACATTAGAAAGTATGGTACAGTAGATCATGAATATTTACATAGGTGACAGTTGTATTACTGGTCTGTACAGATGTTGAGAATGTTATACAAACCTCTCCTCTCGTGTAATATCCACTCCAACAGACGGGGGCGCAGTCAATGTGTCTGAGATTAAGGGCCAAAAGCGCTTCAAAATTAACTTCAAAGACATGCATCCAGTCTGCACATAACTAGGGAGTACAGAGAAGGGTGAGGAGAGAGGTCAAGAAATAGTGAACTGCAGAATTATTTAAAATTCCCTTCAGGAAAATGTGCAAAACTTACTGCATTCCAAAATTTTTGGAGCAAGCAGTAATTGCTTGCAGTACTAGAAAATCGCCATCCACTTTATTAGGAACACCTGTACTCCCACTCAGTTATGCAGTTACAATCAGCCAATGTTAACACAACAAACATCAGAATGAGGGGAAAATGTGATCTTAGTGACTAACTTAAACATGGACTAAACATGGTTCTTGGTGCCTTTAGGTGATTCATAAAACATCATGGTACAACAGCAGAAGACCACATCTGGTTCCACTCCTGACAGACAGGAACAAGAATCTGAGGCTATCATGGCCAGAGACTCAAACGGGACAGTTGATGACTGGAAAAGGACCAGGTGAGCCTGCGCCCATGATAGCCTCAGACTTCTGTTCTTGGCTGAGAGGAGTGGAACCTGCTGTGCTCTTCTGCTGTTGTAGCCCATCCACCCTAAGGTTTGACCCTAGGTTTGGGGGTTTGGGACCAAAAGGTCGCTGGTTCGATTCCGTGGACCGGCAGGAAAAATGTGTGGGTGGGGGGAGTGAACGAACATCACTTCTTCCCTCTGCATCCACGGCTGAAGTGCAAGGCACCTAACCCCAACTGCTCTCCGGGCGCTGGAGCGTAGAGCTGCCCACTGCTCTGGGCGTGTGTGCACTTCTCACTTGTGTGTTCACGGCTTGGATTGTCTAAATGCAGAGGAAAAATTCATACCTTGCTTGGTTCAATGCATGCAATAATCACTATTATGATGATGATGATGATGTTTTGTGCATGCTGAGATGCTTTCCTGCTCACCACGGTGGTAAAGAGTGATTATTTGAGTTAGTATATACTTCCTGGCAGCTCAAACCAATCTGGCCATTTAACTTTCTCTCCCTCACTTACTGAACTCTCACTCACTCAATGTTTTCTTATCTTTTGCACTATTCTGTGCAAACTCTAGAGACTGTCGTTTGTGAAAATCTCAGGAGGTCAACAGTTTCTGAAATACTCAAACCTGCCCATCTGGGACCAACAATCATGCCACAGCTAGTCACAGAGCTCACACGTTTTCCCCAATTCTGATTGATGTTTGATGTGAATTTTAACTGAAGCTCATGACCTGTAAGTACATGATTTTTTGCACTACGCTGCTGCCACCTGGCGGCTGATTATATAACTGCATAAATGTACAGGTGTTCCTAATAAAGTGAACAGCAAGTGAAAATGTTCCATAATTTTCTTTCACTTCTCAAGTAATACAGTCCCCTCAGTTACACGAAGGTAAGACAAACATGTTAAGAGAAAAATCCTGGTTAATTCACATTAAGCTAAAGATCATACAAACAAGAGAGATTGTGTTGGGAGTGGATGGGGCTGTGAGACGTGTAATATTCAGTCCCATCTAACAGCCACCTCGATGCAAAGTAAGAAAATAGCTATTAATAGCCTAAAAAGCTAAAATTACTACAAAGTGGCTCAATTTCTGTTCAGCTCTGGTTAACCAAGAAACACGTCTGTTTTGTACAGAGAAGTTTAACATAAGTGTAACAAAATGAGCTTTCCCCAATGGAAGCTCTATTGGCAGCTTTTTGTAAAAAGCAACACAGAGAAATGTTTCTGTCAGCAAGAGCAAGGAGCTCCTGCTAAAATAAAAAGAAAAAATTAGACCTGGATTATCTGTTAAAGTAGCCATTCACAATAATGTAAATGCGTAACTGTTAGTGCACACATTACAAGCTCTATATTTGCATATTTCGGTGTGTACAAGTTGACACTCACCTTTCATATTTACTTTGTAGTAGCTCCTCAAGCTGGGGCAAGATGGACATGCAGGTGTCTAGTTTCCAAAGTGACCTAAAGGTATTCAGATTCCAGATGTCCAATTTATTCTTCTGCTTCTTCTTATTACTATTATTAGCAGCAGTAATAGTAGTAGTAGTAGATATAGTAATACTAATAGCCCAGAATTATTGGCATTGTTGGTAAAGATAGGTAAACATCTTTACTTAATTCAAAGAGAGAGTCTGTTGTTAATTGATGAGGATGAGGAATCTAATTCAAGTAAATTTATTCTAAGCAAATAAAAACAAACCCACGTGTATAAAAATTTCTATGCAAATAACTTTGACACAAGAAATTTAAATAATGACTATTATATACTATATATACAGTCCCTCGGAAAGTATTGGAATGGCAAGGCCAATTCTTTAGATTTTTGCTAAACTGAAGACATTTGTGTTTGAGACCAGACCATGAAACTTGCTTTGCCTGTGAAGGCTGCATTTGTTGTTAAAAATGATCAACCAAATAAGAACAGAAAGCTGTCCATGGAAAAAAGCAAGCCATTTTGAAGCTGCTACTGCTATGCGAATTACAGTAGCTGCTAATGCTACTGTAACTTTGATTGGAAAAATTAATTCTCTGGTCAGATTTGCTTTTTGGAAAGAAATACTTAAGGTTGGATTGAAATAAAAATAAAAATGGTTATACACAAAAGTAGTATGAAGAACAAGCGGTCATGTGGGGCTGTTATTCCTCAAAAACATCATGACATAATAGACTCCATGAAGTGCACACAGGCACTCAGTGCTGTTATGTTGGAAATGTGAAGTTGCACAAATGTCTAGTCCAAAAAACTGGAGGTGAACATGCTCACCAGCACTACCACCCTTTACTATACTGGACAGGACTGTAATGGTTGTGGAAAGTTTCAAATACCCCTGAGTGCAGAATCACTATGTTTCAGGACTTAAGGTGGGATGGCAGCATTGATTGTACTAACAAAAATGTTACAGTTTAAAAAACGCTGGTGGTTTGCCAAGTTCTACTGAGTCGCCATTAAGTGTGTCCTCACCATCTCAATAACACTTTGATTTGGCGCTGCAACAATTAATGAGCTGAACAGACTGTAATATCAGGTTGGCGTAAAAGCTCATAGAAAGAAACTTGCCCTTTGTGAAGGAACTGTTTCACTCCAGTGCCAGGAAGTGAGCAGATGCTCTAGATCAATGTGAAAATCACCAAACCCAGGAAAAGCTGCTTTCCACACACTGTGTGTGCAATATTCATCTGTGCAACACTCCAATGTGTAATGTTCTTTTTTATGTAAAGTGCAATTGAAGTATATACTATCCACCTGTATACATAAACCTATTATGCGCCATTGTTTTCTCTATCCTAGTCTTTGTTAACTTATTGTAATGTTTATAAGCTCAACAACTGAGCCAAATTCCTCGTATACTCTAGTGTACCTGGTCAATGAAGAATGATTTTAATTGTGATTGATGTAGTTTTATAAATATATAATAATTATAAGACTTTTAAATATTAAAAAGGTTTTTTGCATTTTTTCCCAGAATAAATTTACTTCAGATAAAGGACAGATTTCTCTCGTATTTCCAGTGTAGTATTAAGATGACTGTGGGTGGCACAGTAACAAGGTGGGTAGCATTGCAGCCTCACATTTTGATCCTGCGCTCAGTAGTTTTGCAGGTTTTGGAGGATTTCCTCTGGGTTCTCTGGTTTTGTCCCACCTCCCAAAAACATGCAGGTAGGTGGATTAGCTAGACTAAATTGCCCATAGGTATGAATGAGTGTGTGAATGACAGGTACTGTACAATGTGATGGACTGCTGTCTCATCTGGGGTGAATTTTCTGTGGCCAGTGATCCCTGGATCACCTCCAGCTTCAACGTTGCCCTCATCAGGATAAAGCGGTTACTAAAGATGTTACTAAAGATGAAGGTATGTGAATACATGATTCGACTAACTAGCACTACATTTCTATAATCTTTCATTCTTTACTAAAGATGCCAATAATTCTGAAGCTGTTAGCACTGTCGCCTCACAGCAAGAAGGTCCTGGGTTCAATCCCCGGGTCGCCCAGGGTGCCTTTCTGTGCGGAGTTTGCATGTTCTCCCCGTGCATGCGTGGGTTTCCTCCGGGTGCTCCGGATTCCTCCCACAGTCCAAAGACATGCAGATTAGGTCAATTGGCTACTCTAAATTGCCCATAGGTGTGAATGCGAGCGT
>JAQQZU010000007.1:1170874-1189063 GCA_030068025.1 Parauchenoglanis punctatus | reverse complement strand
CATGCAAACTCCACACAGAAAGGCACCCTGGGTGACCCGGGGATCGAACCCAGGACCTTCTTGCTGTGAGGTGACAGCGCTAACCACCGCACCACCGTGCCGCCGCAAAAAAATGTTTTAAATAAATACTTTAAATAAATATCTTTTGTATATAATATATATTTTTCAAAATAAAACTAATTGAATAATCAGGGGAAAATAATCAACAGATTAATCGATTATCAAATTAATAGGTAGTTGCAGCCCTAAAATACATTTTAAAATAAATAACAATATACTCGATGCACATGTGCTGCATTACAACACTTCATGAGTCATGATCTTTAGTAAAATAATCTGTTCACTGGGTGGAAATTTCACCATTATTTTGCCTTTAAATCAGAAAAAGGGAACAACATCACAGTACAGTGTAAGTTCTGTCTTCCAGCTGAGAAAATGTTGTCATCATCCGCATATTTGGTATTGAGATAATCCAAAAGTAATGGAACGTGATCAGTTACATTAATTTTGTGGTAATTAGATGTAGTTACTGACTACATTGTTAGCAGGTAATTAGTAACTGTATTGGATTACAGTTTTAAAATAACCCTCCTGTTAGAATAAAATCGTATCGGCGACGATTCCATTCTCTCAGGTTCGATCTGACTTCCGTGGGTGAAAGTTTCTCACCTGTTTCGGATCCGGGGATCAAGCAGACACAGACACAGCGTGTAGGTGTGTGCTCAAATCCAAAGTTTATTGTGACAGACAAGTTTATATACAGTAGCCTTGGTGTGTACGTGTGTTTGTGCGTCTGTGTGTGTGAGTGGGCATGTGCAGATGTGTGGGGGTACAGGAAGGCGGGAGACAAATGGTCTGCTGGATGTGAAAGGTGTGAATGTCCTTCTGGGGGGGTGTGAGTGCTATTCAATTCAGTTTTATTTGTTTAGCGCTTTTAACAAGAGAAACTTATGAATCTATAAATTTATCTATATAAATGTATATCCCCAATGAGCAGCCTGTGGTAATGGCAACGGCGGCAAGGAATAACTTCCAGAGATAACAAAAGGAAGAAACCTTGAGCGGAACCAGATTCAAAAGGGATCCCATCCTCATTTGGGTCACACTCAATAGTGCAATTATAACTAATCATACTTTAATAATATGGTCAAGTTAATGTGTGTGTGCCAGAATATGTGTATGTTATGTTAGAGTGTGTATGTTAGGATTTGTTTGTGTGTGTGTGGGTCTGTGTGTATGTTAATGTGTGTATGTCAGGATGTGGGTGAGTGTAAAGGTGCAAAAGTAAAGACACACAAGACAATGGGACAGACAAATGGGCTCCGAAAGCTGGTGGGGTGTTCTGGGTTCGGCTCAATTGATACGCTAACTTGGGAAACACGACACAATGAATCAAAATGAAAGTTAGTAGCTAGAAAAATACTGGTATAAAAATGTAGACTAAGAATTTTACCTAACACCTCCCAACCCTGGTGATTAATTGTGTAAACCAAGTAAATTCTCACCAAAAGCATTTCTGAAGCTTCTCTATGTAGCGTATCATGTGGCTCTTTGAATATTGAATCACTTCAATTTAACAGTGTTAAAAACAAATCTATCAATAAGGAAATGATCTTTTATAAATGCTTAAGATCTTATTTAAACTGAGTTGCTGTGGTTTGCATCATTTACATTATGTCATTATTGGGAGTCTGTTAGAAGGAACAGAACGTAAAATGTGTGGTCCTGCAGGCTGATTAAGGCCTCACACTTTATATTTGCATATACAGTAACACAATATCATCATTAGAGTTTTCAATACATAAATCCATTGTACACATCTGATCAGTTTGCTGTGTGAAGTAAACCTACTCACTCATGTTGCTCATTTATAGCCTACAAGCTGTTTAGTGTGAGTTTTATCACAGAGAAGACATTTTATTAAAGACAAGCTGCAAAAGTTAAAGAGTAAACATTTTAAACTTGTATTAAAGATTTTTACAAAGGGTTTTTCATAATTTTTTGTTGCAAACTGGTTGAGAAGCACCAGCATGTCTGAAGAAGATGGACAGCACTGGAAGCGATGAGAGAAAAGGTTACTGTTTACACTTATTTATTTATGGCATTTTATTGTGTATTGTATTTGGAACAATATTGTTTTGATGAAATGAACATCATTATTCCAAATTTGATTTCAACCCACAAATAAATGTCGTAACGTCTCATCACAGCAGTTCTGGGTACTCAACTGGACATAGCTCTTCACCAACCAATCAACGTTCACCAAAGCAGTACCTTTGTGAACAATCTCCCTGAAGAACGTGGCTGAGGTACGGCTTCAAATAATCTCCTGACTTGGGATCCCAAAAGAGATCCTAACCGATCAACATGTAATTTATGTCACATACACTACATAAACTTTACCAATTATTGGAAATGAAAGCAATCTGAACAAGCATATATCCTCCTCAAACAGACGGGTTTGTGAAGCAGAACATTCATCATTTTGTGCATGAGGATTACCAAAATTGTAATAAATGATTAGACGCTATTATTTGCAGTCTGGGAGGTGCCACGGGCCTCCAGGAGGTCTTCCCCTTTGAATTATATAATATATGGCAACCTACATACCCCATAAGTGCAAAAATATAGAAAGAAAAAAGGAAGGAAATAAAGCAGTATTTGTTTTTCTTCCACATTTCTTGCGGTTTGTTTAATAAGAAAGAAAAAAGAAAGCTCCTTATGGTCCTCCATTCCCTGCTCGGGGCCATCAGTGTGCACGGATTACTAGTGCTGTGAGTAACTGATTTTTCAATACATGGAGTAACTTGCTTCATAAAACATTATTTCTCCATCAGTACTTGTAAATATAAAATGAAATACAAAATAAAATTCCTATCTTAATCATCATCATTGCTTGAATAAGATCAGACTCTTATGATAAAGTGAGAGCCCTCATATGAGGGGATTATCATTTTTCACTTTCCCAAGTTTTCAATGTTCAATATTAGACTCCTCTCCCTCGGAAAACCTGTACACGTGCGGAGCCCAAACGAGACATGTGACACGTACTGCTCGCACCCTACACATCCTGCAGTCAGCAACTCCCCTGTTACCAACGGAGTGCATAGAAATTCTTTACATTCACTCTGGTGACATTTGAGCATCAGACTGGACGAGTGGTAGGAAAAAGAAAATGAAAAGAGAACACTGAGCAAAATATTAAGACGTAATAAGAAATTAACTGGACTTCTCTCGCATAACAAATGAATGGTGCTTTATTTCTACAGCAAAGATAAAAATCAAAAGTAGCAAAGTGATTAGAATCGCTTCATCTGTCGTCTTTCCTGTCGTTTCTGCTTCTTTTCATTAACCTCCTCTGCAGGCGCTGAAGACTCGGCAGAAAACCAGGGACCTAGAAAGTTCACCCACAATAGCTGGGCAGCTCGAGCAGGTGCCTGCACAACAAGAAAAGGAGAAAAGCAGTGAGAAAAGGAACATTATTCTCGGCTGCAAGTGGAAACATGAACCACCAAATATGGGTCTTACCAACAGCCAGAGGTACCAGAAATATAAGGAGATCGTGCTGAGGACCTGAACTATAGCGGTCAGCAGGATAACATCTTTAAGGTGCCTGAAAGGAAACGCATTTATATTTTTATTTATTAATATTTTTACAGACTATTACACATTATGGACAAACAGCACATGGGTGTAGGGACGGAAGAAAAATCTCTTCACTTCATCACATTTTCTAGTTTATATTTATATACACACACACGTGTGTATGAACTGCAATGGGGACACGATGAGTAAATTATTGATGCCCTAGTGAACGTTTTGTTGGTTGAAACTTGGGGGTAGATTTGCGCAGACTCCATGCGCAGACGTTGTCAAACTAAAACTAAAACTCTGTAATGGAGCCACTGCTGCGTGTTTAAATACCATTCTGTCTCATTTTAAACAGTATATTTATTATTTTTAGATTTTTAACAATCTTTTTTTTGGTAAATGTTTTCTTGTAAAGTATGATTGCGGTATTTTTCTTTCAAATAAATGCCACTTGGTCTGCCACGTCATTTTCTAACGCAGTGAAATTCATACGTTTCTTAAGTGTCCCAATACTTTTTTTAAGGCCACTGTAAAGTCAAAGCTAGACTTTTTTTTAAAACGTTTGCGTGGATCTCAACCACAGATTAAGTTATAGCTTTATAAATTTGGTTACCCTGAAAAATACAGCATCTAGACTCCAGTGTAGTTCAGGTGCATCACAGACATTCTGATTACAATCTGAACTGGTTTGGCTTGATATACAGTTAAGGTCAGAATTATTAGCCCCCCTAAAGAAATCACCCTTAACATTTCCATGGGCATGACCATACCAAAAACTGTTAATACTTGTACTGCTTCCAAAAGAACAAAGACAAAATCTCCACAAAGTGTGATTAAGACATTCTATCGATGTGCTGAATGTTAACAAGAAAACTGAAAAATGACAAGGCCAAAATTATTAGCCCCCCAACACACCTAGTAACTGTTCAACGATCTGATCAAACCTGGCGTTCACTGGAATCACACTTAAACAGCAAGGTTTTAGACATATTTAGGCAGATTGATTGTTTTTACCACCACATTACAAAAACTGGTAACACAGTAACGTCACAAATCTCCAGAACATCTCAAGCCACATGCAAACCTGTTATTACTCTCAATCTCAGGTGATACAGCTGCATGCCTGAAGCTTCAATATCCCCCATCTACACTTTGCCAAGTTTTGGTCCTGCCTCAACTCATTCCAAATGTTAGGAGCGCTAAAAAATAGGGAGGAACGCACTACACTAACACAGCCAGCTCCGTCTCCTGCAGGCCTACTGACCCGTGTGTGTGTGTGTGTGTCGAATACTGTCCAAAGAGGAATGAGCCATGCAGCATGAGGAGTCCCAACAGTCGGACATCCCTTTTACCCACAACTGAAGGAATTTATTTGCCACTTTGTAACAAGAACTGCACATTTCCCAGACCATTTGCCCCTCATCATAGATGACAGCTTGCGGCTATATTTCTTCTTATTTTTTTATTTTTTCTGTTGCTGAAGTATTATAGTAAGTATTTCAAATCTCGTACCTCTTGAACTATTTTTTTGAGTCTGAAATTCTCAATAATCATAAAAAACATGTTGATATTTGTAAACAAATTTCTCTGCCACATGCTAATCAACCCCAGTGGGGCAGAACATCATTTACTCAAGCAAAGACTTACACAAAATTAACTGGCATTTTCAGGACAAGATTCTTGTGCAGGAATCCACAGACCAATGATTGAGTCTGACTGAGCTGTAATTTTCTGTGAAACTCGAATGGCATGTTCAGGACGATTCTGAGGATTATTACTGAGCCAACATCAGAGAAAGTGAGCTGCAGGTCCAGCTAGCAATTTTTGCAATCTCACTCAAATTGGCCACTGGAAGCGCTGTTCGTGTTTTTGCACTAAATACCAGGACTTCTTGTAAAATAAAGTGTCTATCTATCTACACACACACACTCACACTCTTGGGCAAAAAAATGAGACAAACCCAATATTGCAAAACATGAAGCTTTAATGGTCTCAGCAGCAAATCATTGTTCAGAAAAATGAGCAAGAATGAAACAAATAGATAAAGTAAATTGGTGTGGTGCAGATTTTCCCTCGATTCCCTTTACATGTTGAAGTCTTGGGAGTAAACTTGCAGACGGCTTTTTACAGAAAGAAGAGTTCATGTTGTTCCACTCGATGTTAAAGTCTTCACACAGGAGAGATTTTGGAACATTTTGAACCCCCAGACGAGTTAAACATTTCAGTCTTTTCCTGATCTTCTCTTTGCGTACCAGAAGACTGTGTAAGTGAACGTCCCTGTTTCCAGCTTTTCCTCCAACAGTTTCAGCAACGAGCATCGACCAGCGAAAGAAGGCCGAGGCCTCAGGAGTGCTTTTATTACTTCCTGTTCATTTTCTGCCCAGTGATTTTTGGTGAGACCATCAAACACTTCATGTTTTGCAATATTGGGTTTGCCTCATTTTTTTTGCCCAGGAGTGTGTGTAAATACATATGTAAATAAAGGTTATTTGTAGCTGAATCCGAATAGTGCACCAAGAAACCTGACTAAAGCACAGGTGTAACCAGCCAACAATGGTACAAATCTTTTAAAGTTATTGTGCTTTCTACTCACTCTGCCATGCCCTGCTCCATGTTGAGGTCTATTCCTCCATCCACTAAAGTGCCATTCTCAGCAAATGCTGGTTTGGCCATCGTCGCCATAGACCTGTAGCTGCCAATATACACCACCAGTGCGAACAACAAGGGGAACTGGGATAAAACACATGGACACAGGATTTATTGAGAGAGAGAGAGAGAGAGAGAAAGACAGAGAGAGGTACAGATCAATGCAGAAACTGACAGATTAACGTTACGCTTTCTTCACTTCAAAATGTAATCCCTTCCAGTGAGACAACCCTACAGTGGTGCTTGAAAGTTTGTGAACCCTTTTTCTGCATAAACGTAACCAAAAACATTGTCATATTTTCATTTTTTATATTTAAGTCTTAAAAGTAGATAAAGAGACAATTAAACAAATGAGACAAAAATATTATACTTGGCCATTTTCTTATTGAGGAAAATGAGCCAACATTACATATCTGTAAATGGCAAAAGTATGTGAACCTCTAGGATTAGCAGTTCATTTGGAGGTGAAATCAGTGTCAGGTGTTTTAATCAGTGGGATGGTAATCAGGTGCCCTGCTTTACTTCAAGAACAGGGATCTATCAAAGTCTGATGTTTAGAGAAGGGAAAAGACTGCATAATATACAGTCTTGAGATAATGTACCTTATCTCATCTGTGGAACATGGAGGTGATAATCCCATGGTTTGGTGTGTCTGGGCCAGGACGGCTCGCCATCACTGGCATCACCAATGAACTCTACATTACATCAGCAAATTCTAAAGGAAACTGTCAGGACAATGTACATGAACTGAACCTCGCAAGAAAGTGCCTCATGCAGCAGGACGACGACCCTAAGCACACAAGGCGTTTTAGGTCATATTTATGCAGAAATCTAGAAAATTCTAAAGCGTTCACAAACTTTTAAGCACCACGGTACCTTCCTGCAGAGTTTGGCTTTGACCCCCATCAACCACACGTGAGCTTGTTATTCAAAAGCCAAAACAAAGTAAACTAGTTTGACACTGGTCATGGAAACTATTTTGCTGCTTTGAAATTCTGTGGTGTTGGGAACTTATTAATAATAGGCACAACTTTATCATTACCAGCAAAAGCAAGCCAAAGGCAAACAGCTGTGTACGTACCCATGTCCAAAAGGAGGCATCACAGAAGATTAGGTTTACTGTTATGTACACAGTCTGAAATATGAAAGAAATAAAACTTGTAAGGCAAAGCTAATCTGAGGATCAAGTAACAAGGTCAAAAGCACATCATAAATGTCTTACGTTGGCTCCTATAATGACTCTGGTGTAGAATTTGAGAGTAGCCTTGTTCTCCTCATAGATTTGTTTCTTGCCTTTGGTTCCAACCTTTCCTTTAGGCTGCAGAGTAACAAACACACAGAAGCAGATCACTACATTTATGTTTACGTGACTCGCATTCCTCTGTCGAGAATGAACTGTAAGATGAGGGACTGTAGGGAAGCCGAATAAGCAACAACGAGGTCTATTTAAATGTTCTATAGGAAATCATTATTTATAAATAGGAGGGTATTTTCAATAAGAGTTAAGTATGCAGTCAGGTGCCAGGGGGTCACTGATCACTCAAGGTTTTACAGAAATCCTCATATAACGTTTAAATTCAGCAAACCAGAGGCAATATGGTGGCAGGAAAAACCTCCCTGAGGCAACAAGAGGAAGAAGCCCATTTTCAGCAACCATCACTCCTGTGTCCCAATGAGTTCGCCAATCACAAGTGTTCATGTGAAAGGGCCAAGTCATCATTAGAAAACCCTTGTGCAGTTTTGTTTGCACAGCTGAAAACGGTGCTGTTTAATGAAGCAGTAAAACTGGCCTACGTGAGTATCTGGAGCATCAGCATTTGTGGGTTCGGTTATGGCCAAAGAGTAAAAGGTTTCTTCAGAAACTATTCAGTCTCTTGTTGTTTGGAGAAATTAGAATATTTCATGTGAGAAACTGTTAATAAACCATCTCCAAAAAGTCCCTATTTATTGTTATAATGCACTCCACTCTTCTGTTTGGCTTCCCACTAGATTGTGCAGCGTGGTTTTGGGGATTTGTGTTCATTCGGCTACAAGAGCATTAGTGAGCTCTGGCACTGCTATTAGGTGAGGAGGTCTGGGGTGCAGTCGGGGTTCCAGTTCATCCCAAAGGTGTTCAGTGGGGTTGAGGTCAGGGCTCTGTGCAGGACACTCCAGTTCTTCCAGTCCAACCTTGGAAAACCATCATGGAGCTGCTTTGTGCACAGGGGCATTGTCATGCTGGAACAGGTTTGGGCCTCTTAGATACACAAATACAAAGGCATTCTATAACATTGTGTGCTGCTAACCTTGTGGCAACAACATGGGGAAGAATCACATATGGATATGATGGTCGGGGAGCACAAACTTTTGGCCAGTACAAACTACAATAACTGAAACGTCATCATAGGACACACAGAATAAACGTTAAGAGATCTGCTTCTGCATAAACGTACAGTGAAGAAATGATGGACTCTATTACTTCTAAGCTATAAACGGCGCTAATGCAGCCGTTACACACAGTGAGGTGAAAGAGCTGAATACGTACCGCCATCTCATTCACGCCCCAGTGCCTGGGCTGCTGTTGCTGCTATCGGGGCAGAATATTCGTTGCTTTTGTGCATTTACGTCTGACAAATACTATTTAAAAATCAATATTTTACAAACTCAATGAGATCCTGTGATGAGGTACTTCATGCAAAAGTTACACATCAGCGAAATCAAAATGCTTTTCCGGCGCATGCAATCTGCGTAAGCGGTTCCGCTGTAACGAAGATAGATGACGCTGTGAACAGTTGACGGATTAGTCCAAAAAGCGCATGCGCGGCGGTTTACGCATGCGCCACACAGGGCATGCACTCTCACACAGCCTCGCATTAAAAGGCAGTACTCTCGCAGTGTATTTACTGGCTTGGGCTCGTGCTTGTAACTCCACAGGCGAGAAGCTTCCTGTGGAGGAACCTCACGAAAAATTTATTTGACGGTTTGGGGTACTGTGATTTGTGCCCAGGTCTGGATTGTAGAATGGAGGAAGGTAATAAGGATGATGAGTGGCTGAGGGAGCCTGAGAGTTGGAGAAAACAGGGATACGGACAGGGTCGAGGGAGAGGAGGATTAAATAGGACTGATGAAGCAGAAGGAGTGGGGAAAGAGATCTGGATCATGAAGTCAGTGAGGGAAGCAGGGATGTACGTAGGAAACTATCTCAGGATGGTTATTCAAAAATAGGAGTTCAATTCAAGGAAGGGACTGATATAAGTGAAGTAAGTTTGTTTTTTTTCACTAATGGATTGAAGAAGGCATTAGGAGAAATAGAAATGGCAGGGCTGTTACGAGATGGCAGATCACTCATTAAATGCAAACATATTGTTCAAAGAGACCTGGCTAAGGGATTCCAGTCGAAATGTAAGAAGTGAGGTGAGAGTGTTTGGAGATCAGAGAGCGAGAGGGGTAATAAACTTCTTATTATACTGTATCAGATGGGAGTGAAGGGGAAAATGTTTCACTGGGTAAAAGAAATTTTATCTGAAAGGAAAATAATAGTTAAAATAAACGGGGTTTTAAGTGATGAATGTAAAATAGAAAATGGTATTCCTCAAGGGAGTATTATTAGCCCACTGTTATTCTCAATTATGATAAATGATGTGTTTAAGAAAGTAGAAAGGTCTGTTGATGTAGCTTTATTTGCAGACCATGTGCAAGAAGGGGAGGAATGAGGATCATGTGAGCAAGATGCAACAAGCAGTAGGGCTCTTGAATGTGGTTTAAGGATTTATATTGATCAAACCAAAACTATATTTTTTCTAGGAAGAATATAATTCAGGAATTATAGAAATGGAAATTGGTGGAAAGAGTAGCCTGCTTTAAATATCTTGGAATATGATTCACTAAGAAATAAACTTGGACTGTTAATGTAATGTGTTAAATACATTGAATGTAATCCAGCACCAAGCTTTAAGGTTATGCTGTGGAGCAATGAAGACTACCCCAGTGGCAGCCACGCAAGCTGAGCTGGGGGAGAAGCCTCCGCATCTTAGAAGAGATCAGCTGGCACTAGAATACTGGACAAATCTTAAGGGAAGACCATACACGCCAGAAAACATTGACATGTTGTCAAGAGAGTGAGAAAGGGCAAATCCAAAGTTTTGGTTGGACTATTAAACTGAAAATAAATGGAATGGAAATAGGTAGAGAATTTCTGTCCTGCAGTAGTTTATCCAGCTGTTCACTCTAAATGACCATACAATTGATTTTGGTCTGCTGGAAGAAATGAAGGATAAGGGCATGGAGAGATACTCAGAGGAACGGTACTTAAAGGAAAAAATATGGGCATAGGATTATTGTATATGCAGATGGCATCAAAAAGAGTAGGAGTTGCTGTTGTTATCTCAAAGTTAAAGACAGTTACAATGGAAAGAATAAGTGACATTTTAGCTGTGTGCACAGAGGAATTAGGTGCCATTTTGTTAGAATTATCCTAGTTTCAAAATAGCAGGCCAAAAAGTGTAGCTTCAGATTCAGCTTCAGCTTTGATAAGTATTCAGAATATATAATCACAATCTAGACAAGGCATTGTTTTAGATATTGTCTATCAGCCTGGAGAGATCTGGTATTACTGTAGTGTTTGTATGGATTCCAGCGCACAGAGGAGTAACAGGAAATGAGTTGGCAGATAAATATGCTAAAATAAAAAGGAACAGAACAGCTTCTTATAGGTCAACTAGACCTATAGGTTACTATAGGTCATCAACTATAGTAAAGCGGAAGTTATTAAAGATAAATTATAGGAGAAGTGGCGAGGCCTGTGGGACAATGATCAGACTTGCAGGAAGTTTTATAATAATCAAAGGAAAGTGCGATGCTGTAGAAACACAAGCCGAAGCACACAGGAGGAGGATATAATATCCAGAATGAGGTTTAGTCATACTGGTTTAAATAGTACATTGTTTTGTAATGAAAAACATGTTGATGTCACACTCAAAAAACATAGAACATGTCACTGAATCATGCACTGGGTACCACCGCGAGAAGCAGAAGCTAATTCAGCATCTTGAAGGTAAAGAGATAGCTTTGGAATTAAATGATATTTTACAAAGGAATTCTAGAGAAGGATGTTTTAGAATTTTGTTTTAAGTTTTCTTAGGACAACTAGATAAATAAAGTGATTATAGGAAAATGGTGATTATCCAGACCCACACTCCATTTCAGAAGGTGGCAGTCATGCACCATTTGCTGTTTGCCAACCGTCAGAAAAGAAGAAGAAGGAGAAGAAGATAATGTATTTACTATTATGGCATTTCAGGGCCAATGTTTAAATATATAAATACGAGATTTTGAAGGGAAAAAAGTCAATAAAAAAAATAAAGTTGTAATATTTCAAGAATAAAGGCATAATATAGCAAGAAAGAAGTTAAAATAACTGATATTCTGAGGGGGGAAAGTCACAAAATATCAAGATCTTTATTAAATAGAGAAAAAATCATTACAAATATTCTGACAGAAAAAAGTTGTTGATAAAAGATATTAAATAAAATTTCTAAAGTAGCCGTGTGGGAACAGCTTCACGGTATTTTCTCTATCAACATCACAAAATCAGCAAGTAAATGCATTTTTATAAATCTTTGAATTAAATGTCTAACCAGGTAAATTATATGCAGTTGTTTTTTTTTTTTAATTAGTTCCAAAATGTTCCACATAAGATATTATATATGGGATGGTTATAATTTCTTTTTGATTGAGATTCAGATTTTTACTTATTTATTTTTAAGAAGGATGAGAAAAGAAGCACAATTTCCTTTATGAAAGTGTTGAGCGGACCTAAAGAGCAAATCTGAGAGTCTGATTCATTAGTTCCTCTGAAAAGCGTACCAACAGCATGAGGGCATTGATCTGTGACCACGGAAAACTCTTCTGGAGTAACTGAGACTTCAGCATGGATAATAATATTTGAGAAGAAATCTTTGAGAGTTGAATTATTAACTAGTAAGTTGTTATGAAAATGTGCATGGTAACAGGTGATCAATATTATATTTACACATCAGATAAAAGTTTAATCATCCAAATTATTTAAAAAATATGTCTTGGGATGAAATTCTGGCGGGATTCTGAGCTGGATTCTGATCCAGTTCAGTTAAGTCCACCATGATCTACTGCTTTCATAACAGCAGAGTCTTTCTCATATAGTGAGACTCATTTTTCCATAAAAACCTGAAAAGTTGGTCTATTGAGTTGTTACTGCATTAACATACAGAGAAACAACCATTGTTTTGCTTAGTAATGTTCTCCTTCTTAGAGTTGTGACTCCCAAGAGTCATAATAGCTTCGGTGCTTCATCAATAACTGGCGTAATTTACATCGGACATCAGCATCCTTTAAAATCCATCCGTCCATTATCTATGCCACTTATATGTCACGGTCCCAGGGAAGCTGGAGCCAGTCCCAGCGGACTTGGGGCCAGACGTGGGGTACACACTGGGCTGACCAATCTATCACAGGGCTAACACAGCCTCTCACACACGTTCACGCTCACACCTGTGGGCAGTTTAGAGTAGCCAGTTAACCTAATCTGCATGTCTTTGGACTGACAGAGGAAACCGGAGCACCTGGAGGAAACCCACGCAGGCCCCAGCTGGCCACGAGGGTGAAAGCCAGAATCTTCTTGCTGTGAGGCGACAGTGCTAACCACTTAAGGTCACAATGCATAAATAAGTGAGTTGAAGTTTAACTGGAATGTTGTAGATTATATAATTTTAACATTGCTGGACAGCAAGATGTTCACATTTATTATTGTTCAAAGATAAGCAGAGGCAGCACGACTGCACCCAGACCTCCTCACCCAACATTACCTGACCTCACTAACGCTCTTGTAGCTGAATGATCACAAATCCCCACAGCCTTGCTCCAACATGTAGTGGGACGTCAAACAGAAGAGCGGAGCGCGTTACAACAGCGAGCAGGGGCTTGAATGCTGGAAGCACAGAGGATTGTGACGGTCTTACAGTATACAGCATACATGCAGTCATTATCACCTTTCACATCAACCTCTAGGGTAAATGCTGCGAGGAGCTGAGCAGAAAGCAGAAATAATTGACCTCGCCTTACTCCACACAATATGGCAAATCACAGAGATGTTTTAGTTTTATTGAACAACTTCCATTCTTACACTAAGGAAAATTGCGCAGTGAGTGGAAAATAAAGTCATCCTTTCAACAATCTAATGCGTTGTAGCCATGACAGGTTGCGCATGCGCAGTGCAAATCGGGCAGGGGACGCGGATGGATTGGGTAGCCACAACAGAGTGAGTCAATAACCTGAGTTGAGATTAGTAGCAATTCGTTTCACTTGTTACGAAGAAGGAAGTGAGAAAGTCACGGGGCTGGTGTGGAGTTTCTGCCGTGTCCTGGTCCGACATGGTCTTCGAGGCTTTGGTCAGTGATGTCCTGAACAGGTTTATCGGCGACTATGTCGAAAATCTTGACAAATCGCAGCTTAAGATCGGCATTTGGGGAGGTGAGTGCAGAATGTTACAGCGCTCGGCCTGCTGGCTGCAAGACATCACGTGATTAGATGATGTAAATAAGTTCATGCAGGCTTTGCGCGTTTGATCTTTCTGTACGGTTTACAGTGTATCAGCGACATGGCTCTGATTGTTACACCTGTGGACTAACCAGAAGTTCATTAAGTTACCAGCTGTCTGTCTGTCTGTGTGTCTCTCTCTCGCTCTCTGTCCGTCCGTGCTGTCAGTAGGTGTGTCAACTCATTTATCTAGGTAACATCAGTGAAGGCACTCATGCTGCAGATTAAATGTGCAAACATATACATTTATTTGAGGAGGCATTTCTTAAACTGTGTGTCAGGTTGCTCAATTTTACTGCCTGCGTCACTGTTCAGTGGCAGTAGTTTGTTTTGGTGTGTTAGTTTGGTCACACTTGAATCACGTGTTAGGTGAGCGGCAAATTAGCACATTCTACTTCCGGGAGGAATGTGATAGGATTTTGTCAAAATAAAAGTCTTATAGCACAATCTGGGTAGTGTTGTGGTGATGATGATGATGATGATGATGATAGTAGTACAGTCAAAGCTTGAGTAAAATAAAATCATTATGAACAAAGAAGAAAAAGAAAGCATTTATTTGTCACACATACATCTGGTATTATAATAAGAAATCAGTAATGTAATTCCTAAATTAATAACACATTTTTAAGCTAGTAGTGTCCTGAACATACTGTATTTCACTACACATTGAAATACACTATATTTGCTGCTTTGACTAAGGCACAATCCAGTGTTAAAGGAGTAAAGGATGTTCTAATAAATCCCCTTATTCTGATCTCTTCTGTACTGTAGAGTTCATTGTATTTCTCTCTGGACTAATCGAATGGCCAAACAACCAAAGGTACCATGAGCGTTGGTACAACCAACTGTATGCAAATATAAAAATCTTGGGACAACATTGGCACGGCTTTATTCAGGAAGGAGGCACAAATGAACTCCCAGGGATGAATGCACTTTGGTCTGAAAGACTGAACTGAACCCAGGACAACAACAAAGGAAATTATAAAGGAGTTGCAGGCATCAGGTGCCAAAGTGCACTCAGTTTCATAAATATTTAAGCATCACCAAGGTTACTGTTATTTCAGCTGTTTACCACAGTATATTAGATTTGAAATGAAATAATAAATATGAGCTCAAAGTGCTTCAATTTGAGCGTAGGTACATTCAAAATGGGTGCGCGCTGTAGGAATAACCGCACTTTGTATAAGTGATTCCCACACAACCCTTTTTTAAGGGGATCAAAAATAATTGAACAATTGACTGCTCAGCTGTTTCATGGCCCCTACTCCTATTCTAGCATAAAAAGCCAAGACAAAAATAATGTGGTGTTTGAGCTATATCAAGCAATGCATGGAGAATTTGTTTGAATGGTGAGAGACATAAATTCATTATTTCACCATTTCAACACCTTACAAGAAGTCAAAAATCTCTTCACAAGTTAGAATCACCAACATCTGGACATGTATAACAAATCTGACATGAATCTGATGAATTGTCTCGGAGGAGCCGAAATTGAAAAAGCCATTCGCTTAGCGTTGCACTTGACCTTAGCCAAAATCCTGAGAAGCGTAGCGTTGCCTAGCTGGTTAATGTCAGTCCTGAAGTTAGTGGAAGCTGCATGCAAACAGACCGAGTCCAGGCTTTCTGTCCACATGGTGGCTCGATCCAGTCTTTTTTTTTTTCAGACTATAGGCTACTGCACCCCCAGATAATTACCTATACACCATGTTTTAAATTTCAACTTAAACAACCTGTCACCTGTGTCTGAACTCACACCTGATTAAGCTATCACTCCAAATGAACCTCACTCAAGTATATGCTGCTGTTTTATATAAACCATTCCTGTAAAAGTCTACACTTTAGTGGGTGTAAAGCCTTTTGCAACATCATCCAAAAAACCCACTCAATGGTTTCAGAGACACTGCGTCAAGATTTACTCAACCTGCAAAATCATGTACAAAAAATCTGGACTTTTCTCTTGAGATGCTTATCCCTGAATATTCCAAGCTCACAACAACGAACATGGATCTCAGTGCAAAAATATTAAAACTCCTCAGGAAACTGGCAGAAACAGTGATACACCGATTAAGACCCTGGACGTGATGTTCAATCCTGTCCTGTTGTTTGTAATAACAACTTGAAATTAGGACAGTTTGGAGCCGAATGTGTTCAAGGGAGTGGAGATGACCGTGGACTTTAGGAGGCAACCCTTACCACTCCTCCTCACAGCATCCACCAGTCCTGTGTCAGCTGTACAGAGCTTCACATTACGGGAACAACAATTTCCCAAAATCTGAAGTCAGACAGCAACAAAAACCCCATCAGGAAAGAAGTACTAATGCAGTTATTATGGAGCAGGATAATTTGATATGAAGTGTAACCTGTGACAGCAGGGATTTGCACGTTCAGCTGTAATTGTGTACAAATCCATTGGGTGTGTCTAATTCCTGCTGTTTCTAAAACGTTGCGGATAACTGTACTCTAATCAAAGCTTCCGTAAATAAAGGCTCAATTTTCCCATAAGTATTTCTTCACGTGGGAGATTGTGTGCATGCATTTCAGACTCATTTTTGTGCATATGCACTCTTCATAAACAAGGCCTCTGGTGATTACTGCAAAATCTTATATATGCACTACAGTTTCTACCACGGTGATCCATGGCCCAGGATCTGTTGGCAGGAGGTACGCTTGCTGTAGGATATGAACAGTTTGAGACACGGTTGAAAACAAGCTCTTTAAACTTTTGCCCTTTTATCTGCTTAGCTACTGTTAAGTCTGTGTAGTTTTAGCAGGCGTGGCGTTATATCGAACACTGTTGTCTGTTATGGAAATCAGCCAAGCCTTTCAACATGCTGTTTCTTGGACCTCCTGTTTCTAAAGGTTTCAGTGTCAACATACAGAATAAAATCGCGGATTTCGTACCATTTCTTTGCCACTTTAGTGGCAGGAAAGGGAACTGTAGGAAATTGGGTTTTATATGAATAATGATTAATCTAAATACCTTTCTTTATAGGTGATGTGGTTCTGCAAAACCTAAGAGTGAAGGAGAACTCCTTGGTAGGCAGAATTCCAAAAACATATTTCTCAATTTTAGAATGAATGTAATTGTAAACATTTAGTTTAAGTTTCTGTAATAATATTTGTCTACTTAGTAAGTTTAAAGGAAATGTTTGTTGCACTTTAGATAGTATAAAATTTGTGGTGTGCTTGCTAAATCAATATAGATGCTAAATCTGTTGAAATGGCTGTACTAGCTGTACAACCCTTCTAACACCTGGATATCCTCTTATTCTTGTAATGGGGTGGCATAGTATTAACAATAAATACTTTCACGCCGTATCACTTTGGGAAGCAGGTGTTCTCGTGTTCACGTTTTGCCTCTGAGTGCATACTGGACCCACATACAGTTGTGCTTGAAAGTTTGTGAACCCTTTAGAATTGAAGAATAGATTGAAGCCATGATCTTCTGTTATATCATCGCCTTTATCTATTAGGCTAGCGGCAGGAGAGTGCTACCATTCAGCATGAGTTCCACATAATGAAGATCACAATGGTTACATAATTTGTGGCTAGGGCAATTGGTCTTTTGTTGCTCTTTGGGTGACATCAGGATGCATTTGCATTCACACTACAAATGTGATGTGCTCATTCACTTGCCTGTCACCCATTAGACAGCAACTACATCAGATCATGGATCCTGTTGACTGAGTCTCAGGGGTAGACCCCACCATTCTAAACAAGTGGTTCTATACAACATGCATTCTTTTTCAGAGAAAGGACACTGGCTTCTGTTCTTTTCTAGATCTGAGAGGACTAATTGGGTTTTGAAAGTCATTTCCTTTCATACATACGTTCATGTTCCCATTGCCCTAGAAAACAAGTGCTTCTTGGGTTTTGTCTTCCTGGGACACATCATACCAGCTCAAAGTTGTGTAAAGACAACTCTAAAAATAAAAACTGTAAAAATGTAAAGCCCCACAGGTGTTTTTGAGATGCAGACAACCAGAGGTGTCAGGTTTCTCCAAAAAACAAACATCAAACTCCTGTTTCCCACCAGAAAGCAGGCTGTTCAGAGCTTTACCCATACACATCATCATCTCATGTGCACATACACATCCCCTCATGCACAATGAGAAGCTTGTTTCAAGTTGAATACACAGAAGACCTCTAACATCCATCCATCCATCCATTCTCTTCCGCTTATCTGAGATCGGGTCGCGGGGGCAGCAGCTTAAGCAAAGACAGCCAGATTTCCCTCTCCCCGGCCAGTTCTTCTAGCTCTTCCGGAGGAATCCCAAGGTGTTCCCGGGCCAGCTGAGAGACATAGTCCCTCCAGTGTGTCCTTGGTCTTCCCCGGGGCCTCCTCCCGGTTAGACGTGCCCGGAACACCTCACCAGGGAGGCGTCCAGGAGGCATCCTAAT
>JAQQZU010000007.1:1149171-1168760 GCA_030068025.1 Parauchenoglanis punctatus | reverse complement strand
TTGCAAAAACCTCAAGTAAACTTTTTTCATGTTGTCATTATGGGGTGTTGTGTGTAGAATTCTGAGGAAAAAAATTATTGTAATTCGTTTTGGAATAAGGCTGTAACATAACAAAATGTGGAAAAAAGTGATGCGCTGTGAATACTTTCCGGATGCACTGTAGGTGAGGGTAGGAACATGGATCGACTGGTAAGTTGAGAGCTTAACCTTACGGCTCAGCTCTTTTTTCACCACAACAGACTGATGCAGAGCCCACATCACTGCGGACGCCGCACCGATCCGCTTGTCAATCTCGCGCTCCCTCTAACATCCAAACACAATTTATTTGCATGAAGCTGGATTCGAGGAGGATGATGACTACCATCATGTGAGGGTGTGTGGCAAACACCATACTGTTCTTCAGCAAGATGGGTGCTCCCATGGTTCTCCACCTCTTCTGATGAACTGTCTTATCGTGCTCTATTCAGACGATGTAGTCACATTCATATACAAGGATCACCAAGAAGGCACAAGATTGAAAAATACTCTCCATGGATATGCCCTGGAGAGTGCTGCTTGAAAGCAGAGGTAGCGCAACAGTTCTAAGAAAATTCAGACAGGCAGCTGTAGATCTCTTATGCCGATACAAGACTTGTTCTTAAGCATGATTCTTTTTTAGCAGAACAGCTTTTTGAGCATTCCACAGTGAGTTTAACCTGAAGTACCATGGGCTTGCACTTGGCAGCCAGTGACTTGATCCTAATATGGCTGGTCAAGCTGCACTTGTGTTTTTGGGCTTCACACTCGGGAAGCTCAACTTGGCAGTCCAGTAAATCTTGCTGAATACTAGACCACCATGTATGTGGGCCTTGTATGCTCTCAGGTGGGAACTTTCCAAAAATGATATGCACTCCTTCAGGTTGATGTCATTGTCACTTCTGACTTTGTTGTAGCCAATGGCAACTGTGTATACATGTACAAGGAGGATACCCAGGTGTTCGATACCACTCACAGTGATTATCTGGTGTTTCTTGAACCAGTTTTGTACAAACTAGTGTTTAGAAGTATTAATGTCATAATCCTGCCTCTTTTAAAGTTACTGGCCAGGATTGCTTGCATTTGTACTCACTTAGTTTAATAATGTTTGTACAACATACACAAGTATAATATAAATGATATTTAAATTTGTGCTCGTTTTGAAATTAAGTGTATTAAGGGTAACTCACTAATAACATACTGTATAAATGTATTATTTCCATTCTAACATGCTAAAAATGTCTTGTCTTTTTTATTTTTTTTTTTTAAAGAGTGAACTGGATGTACCATTTAAAGTGAAGGCTGGGCAAATTGGTAACAACGCACTGACATTTGAAACATGTGGTGGCTGTAAACATACACTTCTATGCCTGTTATAGTCTCAGTCATATAACCAAACTGTCAGCATGATTGAATTAATTGTCTTTTTTCGATCATTTCCCTTATTTTATTAACATGAAAGAAAATTTGCGTTTGCATACATAATACATAGGTCATGCATTTGCTTGTATTTGTTCTGCATTTGATGTGTTATTTTAACGTGCTCTCAAAAGTCAGAAGATTAATTCTATTTTTTGTGTCCATGCACTGTTGTGACTTTGGAAAACCATTAACATTAACCATTAACATTATCCTACTCTGATGATATAGGCACTTATAGGCATGCTAATATTGCAAGTCTTTGTTTTATATGCTACAATATACAGTCTGCTAATTAGCTTATAGCAGGTATATTATTGCTGATGTGTTCAAAGGAGTTGTACTTTTATTAGAAATAAAATTATATATAAATAATTAAATAACTTTTTAATAAATTAAAAATTTTTTTAATACATAATTTTCACAAAAGTTTCACTACATTTTTCTAGGCAAGCTAACTCTAAAAATCCCCTGGAAGAATCTCTACAGTGAAGCTGTGGTTGCGACTTTGGATGGTCTTTATCTCCTAGTGGTTCCTGAAGCAAGTAAGTTTTTAAGCCCTTTGGGTGAAACATATTCTCCTGTCACTAAGCTCAGCACAAATCCCTGTTTGTTTCACTTTATCAGTAAACTATGTGCTGCAATACGTTGCATATACTACAAGCTCTGTCTTCTTAAATAAATATCCACAGAACAGTGAAGATATTGGAATTTGGTTATATTAACACATTTCAGCTTAAATGCTACATTTATCACTCCTTACAGTGTAATGCATGATAGTATTTAGCCTTATTACAGCTGGAGTAATCTGAGAGCCCTTTGGGTTTTTCCATATATGATTTGCTCATTGTTTTTTTTTTAAATGTACCAAGATTTGTACTTTTTTTTTATTTTTTATTTTTTTACACCAAACCAGAAAAACGCAGGTATGTGCAACAGTAGGAGATCTGCTATATTAGTAGAGATGTGTGCAGGTGCATCTTTACTGTAATGCTGTCAGGTGGCAGAGAAGGTTGCAGCTGTAGGTGATATTTATTAAACACAAGCAGATAATTGAAGATACAATGCAGAGTCAAGGTCAGAAACAGGATTCAGGCTAAAAACAAACCACATAGAATAAACAAAAACCAGAAATCATGAAACCGGAATAAATTACAAAAGGCTTCGTAAAAAGGCTTGGACAAGAATACTCTGAGCATTACTCGCAGCTGGCTGAATGTTCGTGGTCTGCTTATAAAGGTGCAGGTGTGCGTGTTTAGCAATCCAGTGACTGAGAACATGTGAGTGATGGGAATTGAAGTCTTTGGCAGGCACGTTTTAGGTCACAAGGCATTCTGGGAAGTGGATCGGTGCCGAATGACAGACGCACGTATGAACCTGCTTGAGTTTCAGTAAATAATTCCGTAACTTACGACAGTATTTGTAATCAAGAAATTATAATTTTTCTATTTAGAAAAGTCATCATTAAGTTTCAGGTATATTAATATGAAGATCTTTATGTCTTCATATGCACGCTTATCATAAGAGTGTGAGTGGAGTAACACACCAGTCCTGTAATTCTCCTAAGGGACAGATGATTTTAGTGCTCTGCCTGTTAAGGACATTTCAGGGTCAACAAATTAGACTGTTCAAGTGTGTGTTTATGAAGCAGAACTCTATTTCTGCACTGGCCTGTGGAGTACCTGCTTGTCCTTAACAGCACATTTTGTTACCTAGCTCATTACCATGTTTTTCTTTTTTTTTTAATCACGTTGGTCTTTCTTTTCACAAAAATTTATGAAGGACAAAATTACATAATACAAGAGCATACTTAAACATCCGACTGTCGTAAGGACGCTAAATTGGAAGTCAACTTACTGTTCACTTGAACGTTATTTAACTCATTTATTTTGTAACAGTTTTAGAAAATGGTAATAAATTTCTTGCCACTTTAGTAAAAAAAAGACAGACCTTGGTGTATGACAAGGTAAATTAATTGTACAAAACTTTCAACTTGAGACTCTTTATAAATTAAAGGGTATGCTGAAATTTTAAATCTGATCTAACAAAATTGTGCATGTTGAATATTGCTATGGGGGAGTTTACTGCCATACACTAATCTGTGTACGTAAGAGAACACCGTAAGGGATTGTGAGGTTCTGGGTCGCTCTTGTTTAGCAGCCTTATTGCATGATTAAAAATGTTGAACAGCCAGTATTCATGAGCTGTTTCTTAGCATTCTTAGCATCGGCCTGTATTTAGGGGTCATCATCACTTTGCTGCTGTCAGGAGTGTAACCAAAAACATAATGCAGCTCTTAATGTTACATCTCCAACGCATTTCTCGCTGTTGATTAAACAATCAACAGTGAGAAATGAGTTGGTAAAGGTTTACCTCTTTTGCTCTGTGACAAAAAGATGAGATGAGTGTTACCAATCCTCTGGTTTTTGAATGTTTAGTGTAAGGGTTTGGTGCAAGTTGACAGGGCTAGTGATATGTTGTTTTTGTTTGGGTTTAAGCAAATGGCTTCATAATTTCATGTGTTTTAAAGCAATCAAGTATGATGCAGCTAAAGAAGAGCGCCATCTCCAGGAGGCTAAACAGAGGGAGCTTCAACGCATCGAGGAGGCCTTGCTGCTGGTAGCACGCAGAGGTAAATACCTCATCTCATGTCAAGTATGCAGAAGTGGGGCCCCGAACTATTTTTAATACTATATGTATAGATCAGCTTAATTGAGATGCAGATTGTTCATTAATTAGTGCAGATTTGGCACCAATCTAACGTTGTTCTTCAGTGGTGCACTGGGTAGTAAACTATTCATCCATTCATTTTTAGTATTGCTGATAATACTGCTTACCTGCTACCTACCTATATATCTGTTAATCCATTTACTCCCAGTCTCTCATGCTAACAAGTATGTATTTATTTGCTTCATGCTATGCGTGGCTGGTCGCAGACTCTCAAGTGGGAGAGTTTGTGTTTAATCTGGAGAGTTATGTGTATAAGGACACACGTGGTACGTACAGAACCACATTCTAATGGTTATTTTCTTTAGAGAGATTAGATGCTTATTTGTAGTTTGAGTAGTTTTAGATTAACATAGTGCAATACAATATATCTTTACTTTTTTCTTTTCTTTTTTAATGACCGAATTGGCTTTTGCCTCGTCAGCATGTTTCAGTGCTCACTTTGCTTGCAGGCTTCTTGTGTGTGCTTTTTCTCTGTCTGTTGGAGTTTTATGATCTTTTCCCTTCTCTGCTGTATTGACTGTTTTCTCTCTCTCAATGCTACACTGTGTAAGACAAAGGACGTAAACATAAAAATCACAAAAAACACTTAAGGAAGTGTAAAAAGCATGACCTAAAACCAGGTAGGTGATTGTGGTGTAGTGCTGGTGACCTTACCCTCTGTAGCACAGAATTAACCAGATTAACCTGATTACCAGTCCTGCATGAGTAAGACTGCTAGAGGTTGGAGTTATAATTATATAATTTTTGTTGACTCCAAGTACATTCCCATTGTAGAGAAATCTCCGGATGAGAAGAAAGACACGTTTGCTGAGAAACTGTTCACACAAATAATCAAAAACCTTCAGGTCAAGATCAACAGCATTCACATCAGATATGAGGATGATGTAAGTATCCTGTCTGTATAGGCTGGTGATCAGGTGTAATGTTCAAGTTAATGTAATGATTATATTATTATTTATTGAGTGTGTTTTAATCTGAGGTATTCCCATATAAATCAGGTTTCGGACCCTCAGAAGCCTCTTTCCGTGGGTGTGACTCTATCTGAACTCAGCCTGCAGGTCATATCTCACACCTACACACATGCATACTTCACTATTCTTAACATTTCAAATTATATGCAACAATTTTATTCCTATAGACAGCAGATGAGAACTGGAGGACTTGTATTTTAAATGAAGCTGTCAAAATTATCTACAAGGTAAACTACTGTCTGATTGAAGCTGTCTTATAAAAAAAATTACAACTATTATGAAGGTGGTTTTTTTTTTTGTTGCAGTATATCAAGGGTGTTTGTGTGTTTTCAGCTGGGTCGTTTGGAGTCTTTGTGTGTTTACTGGAACGTTAACAGTCCCATTTTCTACAGAGACCCTTGGGAGGAGATAGTGGTAATGTTTTTTTCTGTCTTCTCTTTGACTTTCTATGTTTCTGTAGATGACTCTTCCTTTGTTGTGTGTTGCTTCTGCATATGTTATGTGACCTTGACAGTAGATCTAACTGAGCTCAAGGTTTATCCACCCTATCCATTGTTTGAGTGATAAAGACACTGATCATTTGTTTATATTGATGTATGTGTGAGACAGACAGAGTGGGAGAAAATATGAAGCGGGACCAGAGGGAATGCTTATTTTAATGTTTCAGTGGATGAAAGCAGTTGCTGGTAAGAATGTGAAGGGAAGGACACGGTGTTAAACGTGCATTAAGGCAAGATTAGTCAAGATTTGTTAAGTGGGTGGATTTCAACATTAGAATTTTATTTTCTCTTTGAACCTGCTTCCCATTATTGTCCATGTGCACAAAAAGTGTACATGAACTGTGTATTTGGAAAGTTTAATGAGAATTCGTGTTACCAAGGTTTATTGTTTCCCCCGTTTTCCTACACAGTTTGGATACCTGCCAAATTCCCACCCACCAGCCAGCGCTGTCTTACCATATGACAGCTGTGACTTGGCCAGTGTGATGTCTCGTGCTTCCTCTGAGACATATGAACTGTTTCTTTGAATCACTGCTCATGCTGTTTAATATAACACATTTGGAGGAAAGCGTTTCCTGCCCTATTCTGCATACATGAGCTCTCAAACTACTGGCTAGTGTAGCTGTGATTGACAGAGCGAGAGAGAGTATGCCATAACTCCCACCCAGTAAACATGGGCAATTTTGCTAATTTGGCTCCCAGCATTGGACGGCTGATTTGAACTTGCCGACGATAGGGTGAATGCTTTTCTGTTGCACTGCTTGGAAGCCCTCCATGACCTCACTTTTAAGCAATGAGGTAGACTGTTTTTAAGCACATTACCATACTTCATTATTTAGATTATAAAAGTACCATGGATATCGGCTAGTTTATATCAGAGAAGTTTAGCATCAAATGGCTACAGTGCTGCTCTCCTTAGATATTCATTTATTGCACTTTACGATTTATGACAAACCATTACATTTCACTTGTCCAGAGCAACTTATGCTCTAATCAAGTTACCCAAGCACTCTTTCTACATTTGTGTTTTTACCAGAGCAGGTGTCAAATGCCCACTTTTCCTGGTGTTAGCATTTTAGCGTAGCCTGTGGTGTTGTCAACTCAGCCTTTCAACTTCAGTTACAACATTACAAACATGAAATGAAGTGAAATTGGGATCAAATTAAATAATGAGAATGGTCAAAAGTGCCTTCGGCATCCTACTTGTCTTTTGAAATAAGCTCTTGTGCATTTTCAGCTGTCTGTTATTATAAATCTTTAGCTAGTGTTTATCATTGATGGCTAATCTCCATGCAGCAGACAATGCTAACTATCTAACATGGATAAGGAAAGCTGAAAAAAGAGCCTATACTGGTTTGCTGCTGTAAGAATGGTCAAGATTGCGTTTCCTGTCCTGTTTTTCTTTGTAATGTGCTCTCATGAGCTTTGAGCATGAGGATGGTAGCTAGTTGACTTGATATGTTAAAACAATTATTTAAACAGTTGAACTTGTTACACAAATTGCATTTACATACCTGTGTAGGAGCAGTGTTTTCTAATTCCCTGTCCAACTCCATCACCCTCTCTATTAATATGTTTTGCCGTCATGGAAATTTTCTGATTAAATAATAGCACTGGCCTTTAGTGTTGATTGTGGAGTTAAAATTGCTGTCTTGTACAGTTTGTATTTTAACTAGTAACAACAGTTCATGATCAATTTGATAGTAATTTATTTAAACCGAACTGTTAACATTAAAGTAATTGTATTTTTAGCACTCTTCTGAAAACTTTATCACGCTATAAACAGTAATTCAGTTTAAATTCTGCTTCTTGATATTTTGCAGGATAAACTAAAAGCAGGAATCAGCAGCAAAGATGAAGAACTGAAAGGATATGAATATAGTAGGTATCGATTGAAATCTGAAAACAGCAGTTTAATTTTGTTTGGCATTTTCTTCTTAAATAATTTGTAATTAAAGAAATTACCAAATGGTTGGTGTTCAGAATCTTTTCTTTGTTTATGATGGAAAAAACTAATGTCTATATAGTATCAGTAATACATGACCGACTCATTTACTTATTTATTTATTTAATTATTTATCCATCCAAGAAATAAATAAAGTAAATTAATTTGCTTCATACACTCTCCGCTATCTCACTTATCCTGGATACTTTTTCAGCCATGTTTTGGCATGACCTTTGACAGGTTACAGATATTACAGAGATCATTAACTGTATTTACTGTGTGATTTTTTTTTTTTTTTTTTTTTTATCATAAGCTAGTATTGTCATTGTAAGTCATGTGCAATTTTACATTACAGTTTTCAAACCCATTTTTGCTTCTGCCAAGATCTGCATTAACCCAAATGCTGATGTTGAGCTGAAATCACCCAAAGCTAAGTTGCACCTGGAGGTGCAGAACATTGCTATTGAAATTAGCAAGCCACAGGTATTGGTCTGTGTCCAGTGCTTTCACACAGTTATATTAAGAACTCGTCACACAAACAACAATTTTGCCTGCAGTGGCTAATGTGTGTTTTATGTTTAGTTAAGTGATGACAGTTGAATACCATTTCTTCATTTCTAGTACCTGTCTGTGGTGGAGCTCTTGGAGTCAATAGACTGCATGGTGAAAAATGGTCCTTACAGGAAGTTCAGACCTGTTGTTCCTGTAAACAAACATGCCAGGCATTGGTGAGTATTAATCGCAGTTGATGCTGATTGGTAATAAGTAGCCTATTGTTTAGTTAGTGACATAAATTATATGAAAAGAATTTAATTTGTTAAGTCCTTTAGCTCTAATAAGGAAGATTCTGTACTGTCATCACTTTTCAGGTGGCTGTATGGCATCAACAGCGTGCTGGAGGTACACATTAGGCGTTTTAACCAGATGTGGAGCTGGACTCATATCAGAGAGCACAGACAGAGACTTAAAGCCTACAAGATGGCATACAAAGCCAAACTGACTCACAGCAAACTCGGGGAAGACACGGAAAAACAGATCCTGGTACAGAAAACATAACATAATCATGAGGTTTATATGCAACATAGGGCCAGATTTACTAACCATGTTTTGGTGTTTAAAAAAAACTGTTGTTTGTATGTGCTAAAGACACCATGAAAATTTGCAATGGATAAGTGTGGGCTGGCCTCATTGCATAAATAATGTATATAGTTACACTTTCAGACTGCAAAATTTGGGTGAAGAGTGTATTTAAATGAATCCTGCAACATGATTTAGTGAAGTTGTCAACTCTACTGATAATTACATCATCATTTAACACACCATCATTTACGTATGTCTTCATTTTGCACTTGACATGGCTTCAATAGATTGCTGTATATGTTGAGAGCAAGAGAGACACTGTAAGCTGGTGTCTGCCAGCGGGCAGGCAGAGATCGAGCATCTACAGAATAGACTTCTGTTTTCTCAGATTAATATTTTTTTATTCAAATATAATTTGTGTCAGGGGTCTTCAACTGAGAGTGACCCAGGGACCACCATTATGACTTAGAAGCAACCTGTTTGCAACACTGTGCTAATTTGTGCTGCTCTTGGTCATGCGCTTGTGTTGGTCATTATTTAAATGAGCTGGCCGCTTCTGTGTTCATTAATTTGTCCATTGTTATTAGATCACCTGCAGAACTGGCCACTCCCATCAGTGCTTTCTTTTGATTATGGCCTCGAGTTAATTTGTCCTGCTTAATAAATCTGGCCTTAAATATGTAAATAGAGGCACAGTATATCTTATTAATTGGCATATTTATATTTTAGGAACTGGAGAAAGTTCTAGATGTGTTCAATATCACATTGGCCAGACAACAAGCACAAATGGAGGTACGGAAATATTAGGATATTGGATATATTTTTGACATTTTGTGTTCTTACATTTAATATTACTGTGCCTTTGCTTGTCGCTCTCAGGTGGTTCGATCAGGTCAAAAGCTTACTGCCAAAAAGGCAAAACAAAACCATGGAGGAGGTGGATTATTCAGTGGCTTCTTTGGAAAAAAAGAAAGAAAAAAGAAAGACCAGGAAGAGGAGGACAAGGAGCCAGAGAGTGGGTGCTTTAATTTACACTTTTCAGCTTTGATTTTCATTATTCTATTACTGCCAAAGAATACTGATTTTCCTAATTCTAATTATTAACTAGTGTGAACAATCCAAATGTTAACAAATCTTAGTATTTGTGTGTGTGTGTGTGTGTGTGTGTGTGTGTGTTTCTACATGTGTTTTTTTTAAAAAGGTATAGAAGCTGTCATGACCACTGAAGAGAAGAGAAAGTTGTATACAGCCATTGGCTACAGTGAGAATTCTCCCAACCTGGCCTTACCCAAAAACGTTTGTATCAGACATGTATATGTTCAATCATGTGTAGTCAAATGGTTTAATTCAATTCAAATTGTATAGTGGTTTTAAACTTTGATCAAAAAGCAGCTTTACAGAAATCTGAGTGTAGATCTGACAGTGACTTCAATCTGGTTTCTTGGTTTGATCCAAGATGGTGGCACAAAAGTAGCACGCAGTGGCCACTTTGGATGGTGCTCAATGGTGCTATTTTGTGCTATTTTGTTTCTTGGCGTGTCTCCTATGGCATATGGACACCGAAACAAGTGGTGTTCATGTCTACCTACGCCAAACATTGCTGAACATTAAGAAACATTCAAAAACAGACTTGCAGGATGACCTGTTGGAGACGTTACGCGTCTAGTGCTAGTTTCAAGCTCACCACTTGTGGAGTTTGTGACTGTTAGATGCAAACCATTTTATTTACCCCAGGAGTTCACCACCGTGTTCATTGTTGTAGTGTACATTCCTCCCACTGCTAACGCTAAGGATGCGCTCTGTGAGCTGTACAGGGCTGTTAGCGAGCTGCAGAATGCACACCCCAATGGACTGTTTATTGTCGCCGGAGATTTCAACCATGCAAATCAAGTCAGTGCTCCCGAAATTCCATCAGCATGTGGACTTTGCAACGAGAGGGAAAAACGCGCTGGATCTTGTTTACCCAAACATTTCCGGCATGTACCGAGCAGAGCTGTCCCCACCTCGGCTACTTGGACCACATCTCTGTTGCTAATGCCAGCATTAAGATTGCTCGTCAGACGCACTAAACCGGTTCTGAAGCAGGTGAGAACCTGGCCAGCAGGAACTATCTCTGCTCTTCAGGATTGTTTTGAGCACACTGACTGGCATATGTTCAAGGAGGCTGCAACCAATGGTGACAACACCAATCTTGGAGGAGTACACGTCATCAGTGACCACCTACATCAGCAAGTGCATAGATGACATCACTGTCTCCAAGACCATTATTACACGCTCCAACCAGAAGCTGTGGATGACTGCAGAGGTGCGTGAGCTGCTGAGGACCTGTGACTCTGCCTTCAGAGCAAGTGACCAGGCTGCCATAAGAACAGCGAGGGCCAAACTGACTCGGGCCATCAGAGCAGCAAAGCGCACACACGGCCGGAGAATCCACAGCCACTTTCAAGACAGCAACGACATGCGGCGCATGTGGCAGGGCATCCAAGCCATCACTGACTACAGGACAACTACACCTGCTTGTGGCAGTGATGCATCCTTACCTTATAACTTCTTTGCATGATTTGACGCACAGAATGATGTAACGGCGAGGAAGACCGCCCCTTCTCACAGTGACCACTGCTGATGTGAGGAGAACTCTTCACAGACTTAACCCATGGAAGGCTGCTGGACCAGACAACATCGCTGGGAGTGTGCTCAGAGAATGTGCAGACCAACTGGCAGATCTGACATCTTCAACATCTCCCTGAGCATTGCTGTCGTTCCGAAGTGCTTCAAAGCCAACACCATCGTTCCCATGCCAAAGAAGTCTTCAGTGTCCTGCCTCAATGACTATTGTCCCGTTGCAGGACCCCCTGCAGTTCGCTTATCGCCCCAAGCAGTCCACAGACGATGCCATTGCCACCACCCTACATCTGGCCCTCAACACCTGGACAACAAGGATACTTCTATACAAATGCTGTTCATAGACTTCAGTTCAGCATTCAACAAAATAATTTCTCAGCACCTGATTGGGAAGCTGAGCCTGTTGGGCTTGAACTTCTCTCTCTGCCACTGGATTCTATCAAGAGACCTCAGTCAGTCTGGATTGGGAAGAGTATCTCCAGCACCACCACACTGAGCACTGGGCCCCCCACGGCTGTGTGCTCAGTCCACTACTGTTCACTCTGCTGACTCACGACTGTGCAGCAATGCACAGCTCGAACCACATCATCTGATGTTTGCCAATGAAACAACCATGGTGGCTCTCCTCAGCAAGAATGACGAGTCCACATACAGAGAGGAGGTGCAGCAGCTAACGGACTGGTGCAAAGTCAACAACCTGTCTCTGAATGAGGAAAAAACCAAAGAGATGATTTCAGAAGAGCACAGAGCGGCCACTCTCCACTCAGCACTGAAGGCTCCTCTGTGGAGATCGTCAAGAGCACCAAATGCCATGGTGTTCACCTGGCGGAGAACCTCTCCTGGTCCCTCAACACCAGCTCCATTATTAAGAAAGCCTAGCAGTGTCTCTACTTCTTGCAAAGGCTGAGGAAAGCCCATCTACCACCACCCATCCTCACCACCTTCTACAGAGGGACTATTGAGCACAATCTGTGCAACTGCATTACTGTCTGGTATGGAAACTGCACCGTATCGGACCGCAAGACCCTACAGCGGATAGTGAGAACAGCTGAGAAGATCATTGGAGTCTCTCTTACCTCCATCACAGGCATTCGCCACACAAGTTGCATCCGCAAAGCCACCAGCATTGTGGACCCTCCCCACACACCCCTCACACACACTCTTTACCCTCCTGCCATCTGGCAAGAGGTACCGAAGCATTCGGGCTCTCAACTGCCAGACTGTGTTACAGCTTCTTCCCCCAAGCCATCAGACTCTTGAACACTCAGGGACTGGATACACACACGCACACGCGCAAATGCATACATTCATCTACCTTTACAATTTTTGCACATTCGATTTGGTTTAGCGGTGCACTGTCTTGTCTTGTGATGAATGACAGGTTTACTGGGTTTACTTTACATGTTAGTGTTTGTTTTTTAAACATCTGTTAATTGTGTAAATCATGTGTGCAACTGCATGTGTAGAGGTGATCCGTGGCCTGTGAGTCCCAAGGTCAATGTTAGTCATAAAATCAATTTTATGAATTTGCCTTATCAGTTGGTGGTTTTACATATTCATGAATTCGGTAAAGTCGTATTTGCAACCGTATGTGTATGCATCAGGCCCTTTATACAATAGACAGCAACTTACTGAACATAAATACAAGTGTGTGTGGTACAAACGAGCTATGAATGTAACTGTTAGAAAATTACCTGAAAGAGCATGGATAATACTGCGGCAGTTTGTTTGGAGTGAAACCAACTGTTAGCTTTATTGTTTGATCAAGGACAAAATGCTGTCATAAGGTAAAGGATCTTCTCAGAATTAGATCATTTATGTATCTGCTTACACACAGTAAGTTACACAGCTCCCTTGGAAATATTGGAAGTCAAATTCTTTTGTTTTTGCTATACACTGAAGACATTTGATTTTGAAATCAAAAGATGAATATGATTCATCTAGGGTTAGGGTTTTTCTTGACAGCGCTCACGATGTTTGTCATCAACAGATCTGTTCCAATCTGTTCGATGTCTGGTTGTTAGTACACAAATGGTTACTTTGTTTCAGGCAAGTGCAAATTGTTGTATTGGCCATGCCTAATGCTTGTGCATAGGCTCTGAGAGATTTTAGCTCTTTTTTCAGCTTCAGTATGGCTTGCTTTTCTCCCATGAACAGCTCTCTGGTCATTATGTTGGTTTATCTTTTTTATCAAAAAAATAAAATCCTTTCCTCCCCTAATTGGGGGTGGTGAGTTTGAGTGTGTTTGTGTCTTTCTCAACCTCGGGTCCTCTACCATGCGCAGAACCTTGCTGTTCCTAGAACTGCACATTTCTGAACAAAGATCTCAGTTGCTGTGTCTGGAATCTGTTGGATCTGAGTTTGGGTGTCACATCCCCTAATGCTCCTATTAACACTGAAACCTCTTTGGACTTCACCTTTCACATCTGTTCCAGTTGTTCTTTCAGGCCTTGGTTCTTCTTGATCTTCTCATGCTCCTTCTTTCTGATGTTACCGTCAGCTGGGATTGCCACATCTATCACTACTGATGTTTTCTGCTCCTTATCAACCACCACTATGTCTGGTTGGTTGGCCAGCAGCTGCTTATCTTCCTGAAATTTGAAGTTCCACAGGATCTTAGCTTTATTGTTCTCAACCACTTTCCTTGGTGTCTCCTTGGGAGCCTCTAGCCCATACCTGGTGCAGATATTTCTGTACACTATCCCAACACTTGGCTATGCCTTTCTGTATATGCTGTCCCAGTCTGCATCTTGCACACAGCTACTATGTGCTGGACAGCGTCTTTGCACAGCCTGCACCTTGGGTCCTGCCTACTGTGGTAAACCCCTGCCTCTACCATGGTAGACTCCTGCCTAATGTGACTCTGCTGATTTGGTGCTTAGGGCCTGTTCTTGTGCTGTCATAATCAGAGCCTCACTGCTGTCCTTCAGGCCTGCTTTTTCTAACCACTGGTAGTATTTCCTGATGTTAGCTGATGTCTTCCTCTATCTGCTGGTGATCCATCCTATGAAGGGGCTTGGTCGTCCACAATGCTTTCTCTTCCTCCTCACCATCCTCATTCTTCTGCTGCCTGAGACACTCTTTCGTCAGTTCATCCTGAGGGGCCATCTTCTTGATGTATTCACAGATGTTCCATGTTTCATTCTGGATAGTGGCTCTGACACTCACTAATCCCCCCCCTGGGCTTCAGGTGGAACCCTCCATGCATTGTGAGGAGTTTCCGTGTCTTGACATCAGTGGCATCAGTATTCTCTCAGTATTTACTTTTCCAGTTGGGTATCTGATGGTTGGTAGGGTGTACATGTTGATGATTGGATCTACTACCATTGGGCTGGCTTCTAAGTAGGTGTCTTACCCCCTGAAGAAACCTTGGGTCCTGGCATTCATGTGGATGAGACTTTGACATATTCCACCTACCTAAACATTGTTGCATATCAAGTACAACCCTTCAGCAGTATTCCCTAATGGCAGTGGCCTCTTTCAGCAGGTTTGAGGAACATGACCGAGTTCAAGGTGTTGACTCGGCCTCCAGATTCCCCAGATATGAATCCGATCGAGCATCTGTGGAATGTGCTGGACAAACAAGTCTGATCCTCGCCACTTACATGACTTAAAGGATCTGCTGATAATGTCTTGGTGTTACATACCACAGTACACCTTCAGAGGTCTTTGGAGAGTCCATGCCTTGATGGGTCAGAGCTGTTTTGGCAGCACAAGGAGGACCTTCTCTATATTAGGCAGGTGGGTTACACTTGCCCATTTTCCCTGCTTCCAATGCACCACTTCGAGAATTGACTGTTCACTTGCTGCCTAATATATCCCACCTCTTTGACAGGTGCTATTGTAATGAGAAAATCAATGTTGGTCACTTCACCTGTTGGTGGTTTTAATGTTCTGGCTAATTTCAATAGTCCATGCAATTACTGTCTCAGCGCACACACACACACACACACACACGCACACGTATATGGCACTATGACCGTTTATGGTTTATGGATATGCCATACATCAGTTTATGGTAACTGCCGTTTGGATGTCTGCACTATGGATCTGCTATGGATTCTGGATGGAGTAAAAGTGTTTAGCAGTAGCATACTATGAGCTGTTTCAGTATTATTTTTGCTAACTTCACTTGGGCCAAATTAAACTTTATGAGCCTTGTATTTGAAACGTGATTTAACTCATTCACGAATGAGACGTTGCTACAACAAATATATGAATTGGCAGAATACTTTTTTTTTTTTTTTTTCTTTTTTACTAGCTAGTTGAGCAGTATTATAAATACTTTTTCTAACAATTGTCTAGTAGGCAACTACAAAAGAAAATAACTTTATTGCCTGGTCACATAATCTGCATCTACCAGGTACCTGGGCAAGTGATATTCCTGTTCCTGTAACTTATGTTAGTAATTTTGTACATTTATGTAGTAGATGCATTAAGTAGGTTAATTATTTTGATATTCTAATGATTTGGCATTCATCTTGCTTGCATTTTGTTTGTGCATATGTGTGTAGTACATAGCAGTGATCATAAACTTCAAGCTCCTACAGACATCAGTAACTGTGCGTGAGGAAGCTGGTATTCCAGAGATTCTTAAAGTGCAGATGCTTGGCCTCAGCACCACCGTCTCCCAAAGACCTGGGGCACAGGCTATAAAGTATGTATAACATCCCCACATCTTCACTGTTGAAAGGCACTCTGTATAGAGAAAGCTTTTATTTATATACTACAAAAATTCGATTCTTAATTGTGCGTATGAATGTTATGTACTCTAGGTCAGTTTACTGTCAGTCAGAATATAGATATACAAGTCAATATTTTGTGTATGTGTATTTCTGTGTATGTGCTTGTGCTGCCAGGGTGGAGGCGAGCCTAGAACATTGGTATGTGACCGGGTTGTGGCAACAGGGCACTATACCATCTCTCATAGCATCTGTGGGAAACTTAAACTCCTCTCTGCTAAGTGTGCTGTTTGAGCTTAACCCAGAGGACACTGCAGTGGATCAGCTACTCCATGTCCACTCTCAGCCTGTGGAGATCATCTATGATGCAGTGAGCAACACACACATGCATACACAAACACGCACACAAATTCCATTTTTCTACCAGATGGTTGCAATGCAGGTGGAGTACAGCTTTTTGTTGTTTCCACTGCCAAGTAATCTATACTGTGCCATACTCCATAAGTAATCCAGTACATAGTGGCAGCCGTGGCCTAAATTGGCTGCCATGGTCTAAAAGCTAGAGAAGTGGGTTTAGGACTGAAAGGTCACTGGTTCGATTCCCTGGACCGGCAGGAAAAATGTGTGTTTGGGGGGGAGTGAAGGAACGTCACTTTCCCTTCCCCCTGCATCCTCAAGTGCCCTTGAGCAAGGCACCTAACCCCAACTGCTCCCCGGGCATAGAGCATAGAGCTGCCCGCTACTCTGGGTATGTGTGCACTTCTCACTTGTGTGTGTCTCACTGCTTGGATGGGTTAAATGCAGAGGAAAAATTCATACCTTGCTTGGTTCACAATCACAATTTATTTATTTCATCCTATAAGTGCCAATATTCACTAAGTGCTAAAAATGTGCAGCTAAAAATATCTTTTGATGGGCCAAATGCAGTTGTCAGAATCAAACTGGTAATGGCTCTGATTAAAATAATGTTTTATATGAAGAGTTTAGCAATTTTCTGCAACAGTTTTCAGCAGCGCTGTAAAAACGGTCATTGTAGGCCACCTCCCAAATTGAACCATTTTACTTAATAGCCTTCAGCCTGGAATAGAATATGCAGCTGGTTAGTTTTGCTTTCCCACTGGGTCACAAAATGGAGCAACTCTTTTTATTTTGTTCTGTTTTTAAGATTAGTATTTAAAGATTTCTATTTTTAAGATTAGAGTGTTAGATGTCATGAGACAAATGAGTTTACACATGTCTTTGGTTGTCCACACTATTATTAATGTCCTTCGCTAGTCTCCATCTGACTATTTGCAGAGAACTCCTCCTATTTAAATTGGAATAATCCTGGGTTTGGATCTGCCAAACTGTACTGTACTTTCAGATGTAAAATCCCGAAAACACATAACTCAAATGGAAAGTATTCAGACATTCTGCATACATTCAATCTGTTGTGTTAATAATTTTAACTTTACTTCTTGGCCATAATTCTACACACAATAACCCTCAATAACAGTAAGAACTCAAAGACTATTTTTAGAAAGCTCTTAAAATTTATTAAAATCATAAATCTGAACTATTTCATTTGAATAAGTGTTCAGACTCTTTATTCAGTACTCTGTAGCAGCTTTTTTGGCAGCAATTCCAGCTTCAAGTCTTCTTGGATAAGTCTCTACACAGCTATCTTTACACAGCAAGATTTGGGCAGTTTTTCCACATTTTTCCTGTTTTATCCTCTCAAGCTCAGTGGTGTCTGGACTCTTGGCCGGACTACTCATTGACATTCAGAGACTTGTCCCAAAGCTACTCCAGCGTTGTGTTGGCTGTGTGCTTTGGGTTGTTGTCAGGCTGATAGGTGAACCCCAGTCTGAGGTTGTGTGCCATCTGGAGCAGATTTTCTTCACTGTATTACGTGAGGAACCTAATACAACCTCATTCATCCTTCCATCAATTCTGACCAGTCACCCCAGTTTGGTTACCTGCCAATTCCCTCCCACTGTCTAGCTCTCCCCTCATACGATTGGGAAGCATGAAGGCTAACTTTTGCTTCCTGCAAGACACATGACACATGCCAAGGCAGCATAATGCACTGAGAGGAAAGTGCTATCTTCCCTCTTCCTCATACATTTGTTAGTGTTGCCATGATTGATGGGGGAGTTTATGACCCTCCAACCCAAAGAGCACAGCCAGTTTTGCTCACTTGGCTCCTGATCATGGCTGTGACAAAACAATTTTATGATTTAATCAAATATTACGAGTGGGAATTTTATTGTATATTGTTCATTTTCCTCTTCTGTTTAAGCGTCACAATAATATTGGAGGTGAATTTATTACATGTTGAAAAATTAAAGTACTTTTTTTTTTTTTAAGCTGACGATCAACAGCTTAGTGGAGTTCTTTAAGACGGCTAAGGATGTGGACCTGGAAGTAATCACCTCAGCCACACTCAGCAAACTGGAGGAGATAAAAGAGAAGACAGCCAGTGGTATGCTTTTTCTTCTCTTTTGAGAAATGACAATTATGTATAACAAATCTAAGAAGTCATATAAATCAAGTCTATACTTCACCCAGCAATCACAGTACATATTACGTTAACTACCCAATTTGATTTCTATCATCCACCAAAGGTTTGTCTCATATTATTGAGACACGGAAGGTTCTGGATCTGAAGATCGACCTGAAGCCCTCGTACTTGCTGCTGCCCAAGTCAGGTTTCTACCATAGCAAATCAGACCTCATCATCATAGATTTTGGTAACCTGCAAGTGAGTTTCAGACAAAATCATGCGCTATTGTAAAGTTTGTGGTCTTTAATGCTATGCATATTCATTCATTTGGATGTTCATTTGTGTGTATCCAAGCTGAACAGCATATACCAGAGCAGTCCTGAACAAGTGTCTGCTAGTTTTTCATCCCTGGAAGAGATCATGGACAGAGCATATGATAGATTCTCATTGGAGTTACGCAGTGTGCAAGTCCTCTACAGCAAATCAGGTATATATGTTTATATGTAGATATCTTAAGCAGTGACCTATAATGCATGTGGATGTTACCAGTAGGCTTGATTTTCTTGCAATTAAAATGACTTTTATTGAAGTTTTCTTGTACTTTGAGGTAGACAAACAAAGAATTTTCTTGAACAAAGAAAATGTTGTGATGTATGCAATGAATGACTTGTTTTATTTGTCCTAATGTATGACTTTATGAAAATGAAATGACAGAGTAATGACAGTCACAAAATATATAGCTAAATTTGTGCAAGCAATTAAAATAAATGAGATAAATTTAAACTTCACAGAACAATCTATATGTAGAATTGCTGTAACGTCTGTGAATTACTGCTAACTTCAAGTTGATCCACCAAAGTTTAAAGTAGTGAGTAAAGTAGCCCTTTTATTACAAGAAAATATTAGAAATACTTGAAACAAATGTAACTGACTGGTTTTCAATATTTTATAGCTTCTAAAACACATTATTTAGCCACAAAGGCTGCAACCATTCGTTTAAAGAGGACATATCAGGTCTGTCTTTAGTGCATTACATTCACTTTGTGCTGGAATTCTAGTTACCAATGTCAGAACCTGACTGGCTCTCGGACTCTCTTGATTGTGTCTTACTGAACCAAGCGATGGCCACCTGTCTGCCTC
>JAQQZU010000007.1:1138790-1149071 GCA_030068025.1 Parauchenoglanis punctatus | reverse complement strand
CGTCACAACCAATGTTTTATACAGGAAATTCATGAAGATTAACAAGGTTGCCCAAACTTTCGCATCCCACTGTATATTATTACATTATACTTCAAAACCAATCAGTTACATTGTTTTAAGTATTTCTAATATTTCCTTGTAATAAAAGTTTGACGAAACAGTGCATTGTTTATTTTTTATAAACAAATCCTATGGTCTGAGGCGCTGGGGCACAGTCATGCTGGAATAGAAAAAGTTGGAAGCATAGTGTTGTCCAAAATGGCTTGGTATGCTGAAGCATTAAGATTTACTTCCAGCGAAGGGCAGGGGCCTAGCCCAAACCCTGAAAAGCAGCCCCACACCATTATCCCTCCTCCACCAAACTTCACAGTTGGCACAGTGCAGTCAGATAGGTAACGTTCTCCCGGCATCCGCCAAACCCAGACTCGCCCATCTGACTGCCAAACAGAGACGCATGATTCGTCACTCCATAGAACATGTTTCCACTGCTCCACAATCCAGTGCTTTACACAGCTCCATCCCACGCTTGCCATTGGATTTGGTGATGTGAGGCTTGCATGCAGCAGCTCTGTGGTGAAAACCCGTTCCTTGAAGCTCCTCTTCAGCCATGGTAGCAGACCGTTGGTGACCTTTACGCATCATGAACTTTAGTAGTTGTTAACCCGCTCTGTGACTTTACGTGGTCTTCTGCTACGTGGCTGAGTTGCTGCTGTTCCTAAATGCTTCCACTTGCCAATAACACCACTTACAGTTGAGCATGGAGTATCCAGCAGTGATGAAATTTCTCAAACTGTCTTATTGCAAAGGTGGCATCCTATCACAGTACCACGCTTAAAGTCACTGAGTTCTTCAGAACGACCCATTTTGTTTCACAAATGTTTGTAAATGGAGACTGCATGGCTAGGGGCTTGATTTTATACACCTGTAGCAATGGGTCTGATTAAAACACCTGAATCACAACCTTGGGACTACAACCTTGTGTGCGCGTGTGTGTATGTATACGTCTGTGTGTGTATGTATGTACAGTATGTATGCACATACACATAGGCTGTAATTGCTGCCAAAGATACACACACACACACACACACACTGTCAAAAAAGTTGCACACGTAGTTGACAGTTGCACCTAAAATTACTCCACATCCACTGCAAATTAAGTTTACTGATTTATTGCCAAAATTTACAAACTTTCATGACGAGCAGCTTTAGTACTTCATGGGATACCGTTGCTGATATGACCAGCTGCAAACGTGATGCATAGCCAGACTTCATCTTCTAGGAGTGTTCCTGAGGAATCTTAGCCTATTCCTCATGGCCCATGGCCTCCAGCTCACTAATATACTTGGGTTTGCGTGCTGTAACCACCTTCTTCAAATCCCACCAGAGATTTTCCAAGGGATTGAAGTCAGGCAACAGTGACGGTCACTCTAAAAATCTTCCAGGACTTTTTCTGAAGCCAAGCCTTGGTGGACAAAAGACCTGCAGCAAGACATGGAGGCTACAGTTTCCAAAGTAAGATACATACTTAACGCTGAAGGTCTCCTTGTCCAAACTTCAAGATGTAAACCACTATTGACCCAAAAGCACAAGAAAAGTCAGCCCAAATCTGCTCAGAAGCATATAAATAAGCCTCAGAAGTTTTGGATTCTGTTCTGTGGAGCGATAAAACAAAACTTGAACTTTTTGGGCCTGGTATTTCTGGAGGAGGAAGAATGACACATATGCAGAAAAGAACACCCTGCTTAGAGTGAAAATTTTCACTCACCCTACTTTTCAAAAAAAGATTTCCTCTGCTTGCTTTGATTTGCTTTTGTAATGGAAAGCAGTACTCTTTTGGGGCTATCGTTTAGGGATCTTAGATGATACACAGAATTATTTAGAATGTCCTGCATTTTTCATTTTCATAATATTATAGCTTAATTTACTATGTTCTACATTTTAAAGTAAGTTTTGGTTCTCAGGTGACATGTGGAAAAGTGCTCATATTCAGGGTTCATCCAAACAACACATTCTGCAGCCCATGGACTTCACTCTGGAGCTTGCCAAGTGCATGGTGGAGAAAGACCTACGCATGCCTAGGTTTATTCTCAACATTAAACACATACACACTTGTTTTATCTTGCTTTTCTCTCTGTTTATTTCTAATACAGACTAATATTGTTTTGTAGGTTTAAGGTCAATGGGGAACTGCCATTACTGCATGTGAAGATTTCAGACATGATGATTCAGGGGGTTATAGAGCTGGTTGACAGTATTCCCTTTCCCCATGTTTCTTCCACACCACCCTCCACCCCTAACCAAAAGGTCACAGCACACACGCGCACACACACACATACACTTGCACTCACACTCACTGTTTTTTAAGCAGTTGTGACCAAAGTTGTGACGAAATGACCCGGGTTTGTATTCAGAAAGAATCTCTTCAGAATTTGTTCTAACTGGATCAAAAAGCTCAGTTCAGTTAAATTTCATTTGTATTCTGTTTTAAACAATAGACATTTTCACAAAGTAGCATTATAGAAGTCTGGATGTAGATTTAGATTCCTAATGAGCAAGGGTCAGTGTCAAGTTAAAATGTCCTGTGATGTCTTGAGTAAGAAATATTTAGAGAAGCCAGACTCAAAGGGGAATCTTCTTCTGGGTCATACCAGATAGTGCAATTACAAATCATTATAGTATAATGTTGTGGAAGAGAAGGAGAAACTGAATACAGTAAAACAAAAGAAGAAAAAACAGAAAAGGTGCGATGAAAGGATGTCTAGTATGAACACAAATTCCTGGAATAAACACAGTACAGTGTTTATGATCATAGCAGCAGTTTTTAGTAGGTATGAATCTGCAGAATTTACTTGAAATTATCCGCTGAGAAAGGGTAAGAACTTCAGTATGAACTGTTTTGGGGAGCGCAAATCTTCAGGGTATGTGTGTGGAACCATCCACAGCAGGAGAAGGCCAGTCTCAAGTGCAGGAAGCTCCAAACAGAAGCAGAGCATCAGATTGAATCAGGCAAATCTGGAGGGTTAGAGAAGTAGTAGTAATGTCTCAGAAGAAGTAGAAATGTCTCAGAATCTGGCACTGGCACCCCATTAGGCAGCAGGAGTACATACACAGTTCAGAGATAGAAGAGAATCCAGATAATTGTGCTCAGTGGATGTGAATCATTCTTTTCTGTGTTTCCTATTTCTGCATTTAAATGTAATGAGCAAATTTCAGTAAATATTACAACCATATATTGCTGTTATGTATGATCACAATTCGCAGGGTTGGGAGGGTTACTTTAAAAATGTATTACATACAGTTACTAATTACGTGCTAAAAATGTAGTTAGTTACCACAAAATGAAAGTTAATGTAACTGATTAATTTCCGTTACTTTTAGATTATCTCAATAGCAAATATGCGGATGATGACAGCATTTTCTCAGCAGAAGGCAGAACTTACACTGTACTGTGATGTTGTTCCCTTTTTCTGATTTTAAGACAAAATAATGGTGAAACATTTTCACCATTCAACAGATTATTTCACTCTAGACCAGAGTGGTGATTTGAGACTCGTGAAGTGTAGTGTGCACATGTGCACGTGTTCTTATTTAGGGCTGCATCTACTGATTATTATTATTATTTTTTATTTATTTGATTATTCTTAGGTTAATGGAATAACTTTTCCTTGATTATTCAATTGGTTTTATTGATTTTTTTTAATTATATACAAAATTATATTTATTTAAAATATTTATTTGCAGCATTTTAATGAGCACTACTACAGAACATTTCCTTAACTAGGCTTAATTAAATAGCAGTTTACTAATTACAGCATGGGTGTTATTTATCAGATAATCTGTCACAGCAGGAGAATATTATCAGGTGCTCATGTGGACCAGATGAATGTTGATCCTCATTCAGTATAAGCATTATATATGACTGGTGCTGAATAAACACTCCGACTAATTCAAGGTGGCAGGATGGAGCCTACAGCGGTTATTGTTAGCACTTTTTTAATCACTTATCACACTTTTTGCAGCTGTGTGTCTGTATTTTAAGGCATGATTTGTTTACATTTCGAACAGACTTGTGAACAGAAAGCAGGGTGGGAAAATAGGCTACTTTAACTTTTTACTTTTTTAAGCAAATTGACTCAAAAGCATTGCAAGTTGCTGCTTAACAAAATATAACAAAGCTGTTCTGGGCAATTCAAGCAGGAACATCTCGCTTCTCCTCATATTCCAACAACTGAATGATAATATTACTCGCATTAAAACAGCAGTTTCATAACGTAGAGAAAGTCATACACTTAAAAGTTTTTATGAAGTGACGCAGCACGTGCGCAGTTCTCAACTAATAATGAAATTATTGGCAATTATTTTTCTTATTAATTTTTACTAATTTTGATGATTAGTTGTTGCAGCCCTTATGCATTTCATAATATTGTAATCCTGTAAATAATCCCCGTTTTTACTAAATGTATCTGTAATGTGATTGCAGCTGTTTTCCTGTAACGACAACGGAATACAGTTACCTTCCTTGTATCCTAATTATGTAATGCTGTTTCATGTGTTCCGTTACTCCCCAAGCCTGGTTATTCATGTTTTACACTTAAACGCAAGCATGCTATACTTTACTGTGAAACTTTTTTGTTGTGAAACTGATTTGTTGGCTTACAGCATATGTGCCTTATAACCATTTAGCCCCTCCCACTTAATTTTATAATAATGTTTATGATGTCTAACAAGAAATTATCAAAAACATTTTGAGATTTTTACATAGTAAAATGTGACTCAGTAGTGGTATTGAGTTTAATTTACTCCAACAGCTGTAACTCATGAAATATTCAATGTATTTGCACAAAACTTACGTTTTACAGGGTCAACAATGATCTATTACCATCGACAGTTTTTACAAATTCAGCCAAAGGGGTGGTGCCGCTTCACAGCCCCAGGGTCCTGTGTTCGATCCAGAGCTCTGTTTACTGTTTGTTTAGAGTTTTGCATGTTCCCATCATGTTCTTGTGGGTTTCCTGTTGGTTCTCTGGGTTTCTTCCACTGTCCAAAAACACGAAGATAGGCAGACTGACTGTGTGTATTTGTTTCTTGTACTTATGTGAGTAGATGTTATGCGTCCCAGCCAAGGTTAATTCTCCTGCCTCATGGTCCTGGGATTGACTCTGGATCCACCATTGCCCTCATTAGGAATGAAGCTCTCCAATTACAATGTTTGAACTGCACTCTGTTGTATAGAAAAGGATGCATATAATATGCAATAATATACATTTTCAAATTGCAGGCCAAGTCAATATCGTTAGTAGATACAAGGCCAACAGTGCTGAGTGTAGATCCATCGGCATTACCATATTCCATGGTATCAGGTGAGATGATAACTCTGTTCACTCTGATTACTACTGGAAAAGGCATGTTCTTAAATCAGTAACAGTCAGTAGCTGTTAAAAAGAATGAAGGCTCAACTATGTATGTGTATACGTGTGTTCAGATTCCGAGGAGGACACTACTGAAAGGTATCTTAATGAGGATACCCAGAGATTAGCCTTGGAAGAACTGACGGATGTTCATTTTACATTTGAAATCAAAACAGTAAAGTTCTTATTGTTCTATATTTTTCTTTTTTCTCAAAACATGTATTTTTTTAGTTTAAAACACAATGTTGTGGAACTTTTCATAAATTTATAAATGTGTTTTGTATATGTTTGTTGATGAGTTTAGGTGTTGTTGGAGCTCATGTGCCAGGATGCTCAGGAAGGCACAGTCTTGGCTTTAAATGTGTCTCAGTTGGGTTGTGAAGGCAAGATGAGGACTCATGACCTCACAGTCAAATCCTACTTGCACAAGATTAACCTTGATTACCTTGGGATGAGAGGTACAGTATCCGTACATGCTCACACACACACACACACACACACACACACACACTTGCAATACAATGCCATCCTGCTCCTAAATGTTGTTTCTTGTTGTTTGCTCCTTAAAGAGATATTCATAAAACTCTAACTTAACATACTTACCTGTTATGTTATGTAGTATTCTATGGTATAGGACTCATATATATTGCTTACTGTAGTATGTTAATGCCTTTATATCGTTTTCACCCGAATGCTATGATACAAACAATGCAGTACACCGATATGTGATTCAAGCATAGGTGAACAACCAATCTGGACCTCTGAGTGAGACACATCACTGTAACATGACCCTGTGACATGCCATTCCCAGAAGAGAAACACTGCAGTCTTGTATTGTGATATCCTGAGATAACCATAATGAGACTATTGTGGTTTTTAAATGCTGTTTTCTAAAGTTTCACATTGTGCATACTATTGAAGCAGACACATTTCTGAGCCAACAGAAGATGTGTTTACAAGCAATTTGGAGTGATTTTCTTTTCTGAGTTGCACTGTCTTTGCAGTGCCCATTACATCTCATATAAGTAGCTAGCTATTGTTAAAATGGGTGTGTTAAGAATTTACCATCTTCCACTTGTTAGTTAACCAGTATTTTAATAAAGATATGCAACTCTTTGTGTGTCTGTGTTTCAGATGCTCAGAATCAGCCACTACACCTAATTACGTCATCAGACAAACATGGATCTGATCTGCTGAAAATTGAGTATATTAAAGTAAGTGAACTCTTTCTGAAAAACAAGCACATGCTCGTAATGTTTGTGCGTTCTAGATGTGTGTTCTTTACTGAATCTGTGTCCCATGAAGGCTGATGTGAGCGGGCCCAGTTTCCAGAGTGTCTTTGACAATACAGAGCAGGTGCTAAAGGTAAACAAAAACAAGCCTACTATGCATAAATTATTAATATGGTACATTTGATATTCTAATGTGTATCCAACATACTATATAGTTACCAACATGGTAAATTTTAGTCATACCCTTTTTCTGTTACTGTTTAAATATTAATTTAATTATTTATATGATATGAGAAATATTAAGCTAACAGGAAGAACTTGCTCTTGTGGCAGGGTGTATAATCGCTGTTTTCTCATTTGAATTTTTCTACTTATGATTTAACTGTTGATTTTAGATAATTGTTATTTATAACCTAAATTTAAATAATCTGAGTTTGCACTTAAGCAAAACACTGGCCCCAAATTAGCCTGATGTGTTCTATATATCACAGTTTATATATGGTTTTTGCAGGTGGAGTTTTCCTCACTTGAATTCCTTCTCCACACAAAAGCCCTTTTGTCTACTCTTAACTACCTGAATAGAGCACTGCCAATGTTGACAGCTTCTAAAGAAAGAGACATCAAGAGACCAGCTGATAGAGTTACAACAGAGAAGACAGGTACTCAATTACACACGCAAGAATTCATAAAACACTCCGGCCCATTGTCCAGTTCCCTAAAAATCTACTAAGATGGTGAGTCAAATGAAAGTGTTCATTGCAAATACAGTTAGAGATATAAATACTTGGACATTGACAGAGATTTTTAATATTTAATTTGCAGTTTACCACTGTATATTAGCGTTAAATTATGAATATATTAAATTATTAATATATAATTTATGTAACTTTAAGCAAGTGAAGCAAGCCATCTTTAGATGAGAAAACCAAAACAAACCCATCAGAGGCAGCAAAATACATTTAGGTGTGGCCAAATCAATTATTTTATTGAAAAGTAAGAAGAGAACACCAAAAGACCCAGAAGACCACAGAAAGTGTCCCATTTTGGATGTAAATTCCTTCAAATTAAAACTGAAAGTGTACCATGTGATGCCAAATGTGTGCCCTTTGGGGCCACAAGTGGAACCCATAGACATCACCAGACACTGGGTTTATTCCCTGGGATGCTCTTTAGCTGTCTGCAGTTCCGTCTTGGTCTTGGGGTGTATTGCCTTCAGTTCGACCTTCAGCAAGTGAAATACACCATTAGTTGGATCAGGTCAGGTCAGTGTTTGACTTGGCCATTGAAGAACATTTTTGCCTTGAAAACTTTTTTGCCTTTAAAAGGGCTGATTTTGAAGTCTGCTTCAGGTCATTCCCCACCTGCTCTGTGAAGCATCGTCCGATGGCTTTTGAAGCATTTGACTGAATGTGTGCAGAAAATACAGCCCTATCAATTCAGACTTCTTTCTGCTGCTTTTGTCAGAAGCCACATCAGTAAACATGAAAGGACCAGTTCTATTGGCAGCCATAGATGTTGATGTCATAAGGTGAGGTGGTATGCTTCAGATCTTGATTAGCTTCCCTTCTTCATACTCATTTCTTCCCACCATTCTGGTCCAAGTCGATCACTGTTGAACAAGTCAGTGTTCCAGAACTGTGCAGGCTTTTTTTTTTTTTTAAAGAATTTTCTTTTGGGGGGGCAAGCTCTTCCTATTTTGAGGTTTATCAATGGTTTATATCTTGTGATAAACACACAGTAATTACTCTGATGAAGGCTTCTCTTGATTGTTGTCTTTGACGCAGTTGCAGTCAATAGTTTATATACATGCAATGAATGTCACGGCAATATTGGGCTTTCAGTGACTTCTTGAAACTTTTCTTTTTCTATGGCAGAAAAAATGTACAACATACAACTTATTAAAAAAAACAAGATTTAATTTATTTTGGGGTTTCTGAAGTCAACAGAGGGTCAGGAATATTCATATAGCACACCTTAGTTTTGGTTAATTGTCCATTAGCAAGTTTCACCTTGATCACCTTTGGTAGCCATCAACAAGCTTCTGGCAGAATTCTGGTTGGATATTTGATCACTCTTCTTGGTGGAATTGGTAGAGTTCATTTAAACTGGAGTGTTTCGTGGCACAGACTCGTCTTTTAAGAACATGCACATATTTTCAATAGTGTTGAGGTCAGGACTTGTTTAAAGCTTAATGTTAGCCTGCTTTATCCATTCCACAACCAGCTTCGATGTATATTTGGAGTCTTTGTCCTGTTAAAACACCCAATCGTGTCCAAGTTTCAACCATCTAGCTGATGATTTGAGGTTCTTCATTATTCCATCCACTTTGTGCAATGCACCAGTTCCACTGGCAGCAAATCAGCCCCAGAGCATGAAGCTACCACCACCATGCTTAAAAGCTGGTACAGTGTTCCTCTGTACCTCTGGTTATTGTGGCCACACAACTCAGTATTTATCTTATCTGACAAAAAAACGTCCTCCAGAAGGCTTTTTCTTTGTCCCTGTGGTCATCTGCTAACTTTAGTTGACCTTGAAGGTGTTGATTTTGGAGCAGGGGCTCCTTACTTGGACAGTAGCCTCTCAGTCCATGGTGATGTAAAACTCTGTTGACTGTATACAGTGTTCCAGCAGCTTCCAGTTCATAGCAGACTTGTGCCTTAATGGTTCCTGGGTTTTTCCTGACTATCCGAACCAATTTCATCTCAGCTGAGGGTGACAGTTTGGGTCTTCTTGCAAAGCAAAGTTGCTACACCTCTAGTTAACTTTACTTGTCAAGCAAACCCTTTTTATGTTGTGCATACAGAAGCTACCAGCGGTCAATCTTGGTCACTAACAGGAAGTTCTGAGGCCTTTGCCTTAGCAAGTTAAAAGACAGACATTATGGAACTGAAAGTGGGTGTATGTATAATTTGACCCTGTCTTGATTTCAGAAATCCTCAAGTAAAATTAAAACTTGCACCTAATTCTTTTTTTTTTTTTTTAAATAAAGATGTACACTGCCTGTCCAAAAAAAAGACACACACACACACACTAATATTTCGTTGGACCGCCTTTAGCTTTGATTACAGCACGCATTCGCTGTGGCATTGTTTCGATGAGCTTCTGCAATGTCACATTTATTTCCATCCAGAGTTGCATAAATTTTTCACCAAGATCTTGTAGAGATGATGGGACAGTATGTGCAAATTCTTCTCCAGCACATCCCAAAGATTCTTAATGGGGTTAAGGTCTGGACACTGTGGAGGCCAATCCATGTGTGAAAATGATGTCTCATGCTCCCTGAACCACTCTTTCACAGTTTGAGCTCGATGAATCCTGGCATTGTCATCTTGGAATATGCTCGTGCCATCAGGGAAGAAGATATTCACAGATGGAATAACCTGGTGATTCAGTATATTCAGGTAGTCAGCTGACCTCATTCTTTGGTCACATAACGTTGCTGAACCTCGACCTGCCCAACTGCAGCAACCCCAGATCACAGCACTGCCCCCACAGGCTTGTACGGGAGACACTAGGCATGATGTCTGCATCACTTCATGCGCTTCTCTTCTTATCCTGATGCCTCATCACTCTGGAACAGGGGAAATCTGGACTCATCAGACCACATGACCTTCTTCCATTGGTCCAGAGTCCAATCTTTA
>JAQQZU010000007.1:1114077-1125540 GCA_030068025.1 Parauchenoglanis punctatus | reverse complement strand
CATAATGACAATGTGTGATAAGATAAGTTCTGTGAGCGATAGAAAGACAGTTGTAGACAGTGCGTTCAAGGATTTTAGAAATTAGTTATACCAGTCGGTAATTGCTGATGTCTGAGGGATCCAAAGTGTGTTTCTTTGGATGGGAATAACCATGGTTCTTTTGAATGCCGTTGGTACATGACCCAATGTTATGGAGTATTGTGGAAGGTATTGGATCCAGTGGGCAGGTGGTAGGATTGTATGATGAGATGACTTGCAGCATCTCATCTGTTGCTAGACTGGAAAACTGTGCCAGTGATGAGGAAGGGGAATCCTTAATGTGAAGTGTAGGAGCTGGGGAGGGAGTGAATGTCTGATTTGTTCGGTCTTCCCATCAAAGAAGTTGGTAAAGTATTTGGCAGTCAGGGAGGACGGAGCAGGAGGAGCCGGCAGATTAAGTAATGATGAAAAGATGTTGTTGAATTTGCAATGATCTTGTGCAGAGTTTTCCACCTTTTTGCTTGTAGAAGGCAGTCTTAGCAGAAGTCACATCAGATGAGAATTTGGACAGGAGAGCATCGTAAGAAGATAGATCTGTGTCAAGTTATGATGAGGAAAGTGAGAAAAGGAGAGTGTTCGTGGCTAACCACGTGGAAAGCAGGAAAAGGAGTTAGGGTCTGGAATATATGATGGGGTGCAGGAAGTGACCGATGAAGGGGAGATGGAGAATGGAGGTGTACAATGTGAAGAAGGTTGATCAGAGAGGAAACTGCAACTGCATGGAATTCAAGGGATTGATGTATTGAGATGAGACAGAGAGAGGGGTATGAACCATGAACTCTATGATGGCAGCAGACCTGTATTTCTGCCCGTCCTGGTTTCTCTTTGATTTGTGAGAGAGAGCATAAGCAGAGGAAAGAGCTGCCAGCGTAGCTGAGTTCTGTGGGGATATCCAGGTCTCTGTTAGTGCCAGAAAGTCAAGAGAGTGAAAGGAAGCAAAGGCGGCGATGAAATCAGCCTACTTTACAGCAGACTGGCCGTTCCAGAGCCCACCTACCACCGCTGTTTGAAACTGGGACAACAGCGAAGGGTAGATAAGGTTAGTGGAAGTATGGCCTCTGGATTGCGGATGAGATCTTCTGGGTCTAAGAGATATGAGAATGGAGATAGGTTTGAGGCACATGTTTGGAGTTTGGTCAGGAGTGAGGTCAGTGAGTTTAAGTAAGGCTAATAGAGCTGATAAGCCTAACTGAGCAAGAGGAAAAAAGACACCAATAAATTATCACTTTCAATCTAAATTATTCTTGTAACCGTTGCAGAATACGTTCTGACTGTTGCATCTTTATTGGATACACCGTCAATATATCTTAGTAAGCATTGCCCAAATTCACACCTTATTAAGGGAGACTGAAACTACTGTTGATTAGACACCTAAGAGAACTAGTTAGCGTAGATCTGCAGATGCTTCGAAACAACACTACAGAAACTACAATACTAGTGGCAAGGATCTAGGTCCAACACGGAGTCAAGTATATAGTACACAAAAGTCAGAATACTATCTTACCAGTAGAGAAGAAATTCCAGATAGAACTTAAAGCCTATACACAAATATAATATAATACATTTATTGTCTATACTGCCTATCCATTGCGGGTCACAGGGAAGCTGGAGCCAATCCAAGCTGACTTTGTCACAAGGTACACCCTGTCTAGGCCACCAATCCATTGCAGGGCTAACACAGAGATGAACAACCGTTCACTCTCATTCACACTTATGGGCAATTTCAAGTAGCCACTTCAAGTTCAAGTTCAAGTGGCTTTTATTGTCATTTCAACCATATACATGTAATACAGTGTACAGTGAAACGAGACCGCGTTTCTCCAGGACCAAGGTGCTACATACAAGACAACACAAAAGTACAAAAGGTGCACGTGTGCAACAGAAGACAACATAAAGTGCATGTGTGCCACTTGACATAATTCACATGTCTTTGAGCTGTGGGAGGAAACTGGAGTACCCAGAGGAAGCCCCCCACACACACACACGAACTCCACACAGAATGGCACACTTGGCTGATCCGGGATCTAACCCGGGACCTTTTTGCTGTGAAGCAACACCACCATTCTAATCATGTGACCGTGCTAACCACTGTGCCACCATATATATTACACATACACACACTACAGGCCAGAGGTTTGGGTCCACCCTAGGATTTTAAAAAATAAATAAACAATAGAAACTGCTTTGTCAAACATTTATTACAAGAAAATATTAGAAATACTTAAAACAAATGTAACTGACTGGTTTTCAATATTTTATAGCTTGTAGAAACATTATTTAGCCACAAAGGCAGAAACTGTTGGTTTAAAGAGGACATATCAGGTCTGTCTTTAGTGCATTACATTCACTTTGTGCTGGAATTCTAGTTACTAATGTCAGAACCTGACTGGCTCTCGGACTCTCTTGATTGTGTCTTACTGAACCAAGCAATGGCCACCTGTCTGCCTCGTCCCAGATCAGTCTGTGAGAGATTTAATGCTTCATCTGCTCCTTGTTTCACCCTTCTGTTGTACTGCATCACAAGTGTTAAGTCAGAATTTTTGTTTGTCAGGCTGCGGATGAGGGATAAGGGCGAGGACAGAATGTGTTGTTCCTTCAGTAAAACATGGAGGTGGATCGGTGAGAGTATGGGTGGGGTTTTGGGGAAGGTCTGGAGACGTAGTCCAAATTAAAGGGATGAAAAAAGAAGAGGATCTCTCAATTCTTCAACATCACACAATTCCTTCTGTTTTACATATCATTAGACAAAATTTCACTCTTCAACAGGATAATGATTCTTCAAAATTGTTCCAAAATTATATCCAGTCCAAAGAAAAGCAAAAAGTTTTGTGAATCATGTCTAAGCCTCCCAAGTCTCCAGATCGTTCTCCCATTGAGCCGGTATTGGGACGAGCCGGACCGACAAGTTAGAAATGAGCATCCAGCAAATGTGACAGAACTGTTTGAAAAGGTGCGGGGAGGGCTTGGACACCATTTATTTCCAAAAATTGCTGGAAAGTAACTTTTGGAAATAAGTTGCTGTGAATCTGTGCTGCTGTGATAAAGGCAAGGACTGGTTATTTTGATGAAACTCGTACTTAGGCACTCGCATTTATTAAATTGCACTTGCATTATGTAGTTACATTACACTTCAAAACCAGTCAGTTACATTGTTTTTAAGTATTTCTAATATTTTTTTGCAATAAAAGTTACAAAGTAACAAAGCAGTTTGTCATTTATTTTTTTTAAAATCTGTGTCTGTGTGTGTTTATATATACATATTATGATTGTCAAAATAACACATTAAGTTCAAATAATTAATCACAGAAAAAATAATGTGATCATTTTGTTCAACTCTGATTCGTTGCGTTCTGTGGTTCCCTTTGACCCAGTGCTGTTCTGGCCACAGTGGCAGGCGAGAATACGCTGCTTGGCCCAGTGAATGGAACACTTACATTTAAAAAAAACGTCCAGATGGAACTTTTGACAGGAGCACAGTTCTCTGCAATTTCTGCAATAAGGAATTTTTTTACCATCAGAGTACTTTAAGTCTAAAATATCACCCCAAATGGAAATTATTTAATTTAGAGGTCTGAGTTAACACAGCCCCTGATGCCAGGTGCTAACAGCCAGCATTGTCAAGCCATACTCAACCTGGCGTTCAGACTGAGCAAGTCTACCTGAGACTGACTGACTAACTTCCTTGCAAAATGGATTGCAGTGGCCAGCAGACCAGTTTCGGTGATGGATGACAGGGGGTTAGCAGAGGCTTTACAGATAGCATCTTCTTACACAACTTGCAACCACCATGGTGAAGCACAATTGTGTCCGAAATCCAGCAGCTTTACGCCACAGAAAAGAGAAGAAAAGATGCAGTGGCAGGAGCTAAATATATTGCACTGACTGGGGATTACTGGACTTGAGTTATCAATCATATTTGATTGTTATGAGCATTATTGCACATGAACAGCGAAAATAATGTTATGAAATAATAGAAACTTTGAAGTCTACAATGTTTATTTTTCATTGATTCACTCATCTGGCAAAATTAATTTGAATTGAAATATTTTTTAATAATTTCACCGCATAAATTGATGTATGTGATTTAAATTAGGTTAATTAATCACAGCATGTGTATGCTGTCGGTAACCCCCAGAACTCCCCACCTGGGGACCAGTGATGTGTTAGCTTAGCTTATCTTATATATATTCGTTTCACCTTATTATTTTTAGATTGTGTATTAAGGACAGTTGTGCCCTTATTTTTGTATCCTACTCATTGGCAGGATTGTATTGTGCCATTTTAAATGTACGGTTTGTCATACAGGCTAACCGTGAAGGGCCTAATTTTTCTACCATTTTCGAGAATACAGAACAGAAGATGAACGTACGTACACATTGTTTAATTATATTGTATTAGGTATTTTATTGTTTCATTGTGTTGTATTGATTTACATAAGTAGTAAGTAAGTTTACACTGTTGGTTTATTCAAACGTGTGTGTGTTTTTTTGTGTGTGTGTGTAGATTATGTTCTCCTCTCTTGACCTCACTCTGCACACAGAGGCTCTTCTTTCTATCATGGACTTCCTTTCAACTATCCTGTCCTGTAGAAGCGTTTCCTCACCTGAGAAAGAGATCAGGATTAACGAAGAAACAAAATCTACTCCAGTCAAATCCAGTATGAGTGCACGCACTAGCACAAAGATACATACTTTTATTGATGTACTCATTACAGATACTCAAATTAATTCACAGGCCTTCATCAGCTCAGGCCTTAAACTGACACTAATTTTGACAGTTTTTGGGGAAAGGGAATAGTTTACCTAGTTCTGTTTTTAAGCAAAAAAATTAGATTACTGCGATATTTCTATAATTTTTGCAATAACCCTAGACGTCAGCCCCATAGTTATTGGCACTCTCTAAAAATGAGCAAGCATTAATAACAGAGTGATTTTTTTTTAAATCATTTTGAAAGATTCCTGTTTCAACTGACACATTTTCTGCATTATAACAAGCAGAGATTTTTTGAGTGAAAGGAGACTAATGATTATTTTGCCTCATGACATGCCTAGGACATCCTTTCATAAACCAAACTGTATAAGTCCAAATCATCTGTACTTTGATGACACCAGCACCCACAATAGAACCGAAAATCAATATTCCCTTATGGGGAAATATTTGTACACATTTGTTTTTGTTATTTAATATATTTCCAGTTCATACAGTCAGATCCATAAACATTTGGACATTGACAAAGTTATTGTTATTTTAGCTGTCTCCACAGTATATTGGAGCTGAAATTTAAAAAAGACTTGCAGCATTAATTTGAGGTTAAATCCAAATCAGGTGGATGGTGTAGGAATTGCAGCACTTAACAAACTAACATAATCATAAATTACATGGCTTTTCAATGACTGCCTGTTATCTTGAACCAATGGATTATCTTGAACCAACACTGGATTTCTTCCCTGGTGATGCTTTGCCAGGCCTTTACTGCAGCTGTCTTCAGTTTCTTCCTGTTCTTGGAGAGTTTTTCCTTCAGCAAATGAAATACATGCTTAATTGGTTTCAGGGCAGTTAAATGACTTGCACTTTTCAGAACATTCCACTTCTCTGCCTTAAAAAAAAAAAAAGTCTTGGATTGCTTGAAGTATGCTTTATGTTAATGTCCTTCTGCCCTGTGAAGCACCGTCCAATGAGTTTTGAAGCATTTGGCTCAATCTGAACTGGTAATATGGCCCTATACACTTCACAATTCATCCTGCTACTTTTGTTAGTAATCACATCATTAATAAAACTAAAAAGAAAACTTTCTCCAGTTGTGTCCCATCATTCTGGTGGTGATCGTCTAATCTGTCTATAGGATCAAGAAATGCATGGACTTTTTGATAGGTTTTGGCAAACCTGAGCCTGTGAAAATGAAGGGAATTATGTAAAAATGGCTGTGATTCCTTAGTTTAATGTGATGGTTTTTCAGCAGATAGAAATCAAATTAGGAACAACTAGAAATGTTTTAGAGAAAAAAATAAAGAAAAACAAAACTATGCCACTACGTAGATGGCATAAGTATGTGCACAACCTTTTATAATTGGGATTGGAACAGTGTTCAGAAACAACCAATCACATTCAAACTTGTGTTAAATACTGAGTAGTATGTGCCTGCCATCCATTAAAGTGACTGATTGAGTGACTTTATTGTACCCAAATACAATCAGGGTTACAAAAAATTCCATGGCATTGGAACGCTGTAAAGACAATTATATGTCAGGACAGTGACATTACTAAGAACAGGATCTCCCGCTAAAATTGATGAGAAGGACAGCTAGGTGTTACTAATGAAATGCACAAGATTAGTTAATCATTAAGAAGTGGGACTACAGCAGATCTTTTGGCAGTTTGGTAATCTGGAGCACTCAAATGTGTGTCTACATCATGCAAAGAAGAAAGGATAACTTCCATGAGTTCAGAGAAGCAATTATTGCTGTTCTTCCTTCTGAGAAGGGTTATATGTCCATCACCAAACAATTTGAAATACTCTATTCTACAGAGACCTCTACACCTCTTTCCCCCCACTGGAGGGCGAGCAGGACTCCAACAAGGTTTGCCGTGACAGCGTAGATAATAGGGAGACCCAGTAGGTAACATACATGAAGGAGGTTGCTTCTGCTTGTTTTTGATTGAGGAAATGTGTAGGTAATGGATCTAGTAGTCAAGTTGATTTTGAAGAGGAAATTTGTGAAATGAATTCACTCTGTTAGATTGAAGATTCACTAATCACTCGACTGAGATTATGTTGAGGTTATACTGTTTTCTACATAGATAATTATCAGATTTTCTGACAGTAATTCTCTGAATATCATTCTAACATTCTCAGTAAAAATAAAAAAATCATCGCTACTACATACTGTTGGTGTTCATGCTTCTGTGGTGCTCTTGTTCTGTTTTAGTTTGTCAATGTAATAAATAAGAATCTAGGATTATTTTTGTGATTTATTCTTGTGTGGAGAGTTATGCTGATTGGCAGCAGTAAGAACCTTTCTTTAGTTAAGAAGGCTCTCCTTCCAATTTGGAATACTACCAATTTAGTTTGCATTTCACATTGTCTGTTTTAAGATGTGATTATTATACCAGGGTGCTAGATTTTTTCCCCCCTCTAATTATTTTCTTTCACCTGCGACTGTTATCTAGACTGTAGCAGAACATTGACTTCAAGGATCCAGAGTCAACTCTGGGAAATTGTCAGTAAAACTGTGTACAGTAGCAGACATGATTGTATGCTAGGCTTGGGAAAATCGAGAAGTACTGAGAGATTCATTCTCAAGTCTCATTATTGCTATCAAGTTTGATGATTTAATTCGGAAACTGCCTGCTGCTTTAACTCGAAAGAAAGAACATCATGCTAGGTTTTCTTTTAGCCTATTTTGCCTATTAGCCTATTTTGCATGGTGGAAGAGCCTATGGATTACAATATATCATCCCATCTCACACCTCTTACACATTTCTATGATCCATCTGGACACCAGGAATGGAAATTATGTTGAAATGCTGTTTGTTGACTACAGCTTAACATTTAACACTATAATTCCCTCCAAACTCACCACCAAGTTGGGGGACATAGGACTCAGCTTGTCCCTGTGTCAGTTGGGTGGCCAGATATCTCACCCTCCCTCACTCTCCACTGGAGCCCCCCAGGGTTGTGTCCTGAGCCCTTACTACTATAGGACCATTTCCAACTCGATCACCATTGTCAAATTTGCTGATGACACTGTTGTGACATGTTTGAGAATGATGACACAACCCACTAGGAGGAGATTAAAAACCTGGAGAACTTGTGCCAGGAGAATAGCCTCCTGAATGTCAGCAGGACAAAGGAGTTGATGGTGGACTACAGCACAAATCAGGAGAAGAGATACTATGCCTTTAATTTCAATGGGACCCCAGTGGAGAGGGTGCACAGCTCCCAGTATCTTCAGTACCAGTACACATCACTCAGAACCTGTCATGGTCCTGTCACATTATCACCATGATAAAGAAGGCCAGTCAGCATCTTTACTACTTTAGGTGCTTTTAGGGACTTTAAACCGCCATCTAAGGTGCTAAGAAACTTTTAAACTTGCACCATCGAGAGCATCCTGACAGGAAGCATCACAGCCTGGTTTGGGAACAGAGCAGGATAGATGGGCTCTCCAGTGGGTGGGGCAATCAGCTGAGAGTACCATCCACACCGAGCACCCTGAACTGCAGTCTATCTACAGCAAGCAGTGCTGGACCAAAGCCAGGAATATAGAAGGACCTCAGCAATACGAACAACGAACTCCTCTCTCTTATGCATTCAGGGAAGCATTTCTGCTACCTGAAGGCCAACATGGAGAGAATGAGGAGGAGCGTCTTCCCACAGGCCATTTTCACCCTCAGTCAGGACAACACCTAGGACAAGACCTTGGTTTTGTTTTCACAACACACACAGCCTGTACATCCCTGTTAATATATCCACGTTACCCCATTTATAAATATTAATTATTTAGTTAGCAATTTTACACAAGTTTCACAGCATTACATTGCACTGCACATAATATTGCACACATCTGTACTTTATTCCACTTATAGTCCATACTGTTGCTGTTTTGTATCCTTCATATTTTTATATTTATCCTTTTGCTACTTGTATACAAGTAAATTTATTTTTATGTCACAGTCATGAAATTCATTTTACTGCACATTGCACCATGTATGGTTGTGTGTGAGAAATACAATTTTGAATTATCATTGTAACCAGTTTACAGTTTTATTTATTGATCCAGACATGGTCACAAAATGGTTAAATGACTGAAATACTTTTTTTTAATAGCTTCCTTCCTGTTTGTCATTCAGAGATGTTGCTTACACCTTAAGGTTCAGGAACTCAGGGCCCATATTTCACCATCAGTCCATCCGACACACTGTCTGCGTGTGCATCCATCCATGCATTTGTCAGAGATGCTCATAGAGTGGTTGAATGTTTGTAGGATTATAAGGAATTTTCACTGTAACCAGCAAATTTTGGAATTGATCCAAACAGGGTTAAAATTACAGCAAGTTCAGGTGTCTGAAATAGTTTTTCTTGAATAGGTTCCTTCCTGTTTGATGTATATTTTAAGGGCATGCAAACTTGAGGTGAAGCCATCGTTGTCAGTGCGTTGAGATTGACGACATATAGTTTGCATATGTATAAGAAGTAACCCTCCTTAGCAACATGTACTGTAGCAATGACATTCCTCTATCCATCTTGCACCTGTACATACCCAAAATAATGTCACTTACTGAGGTCCTCTGCATGGTAAAGGCTTATGACCTGAATATTCAATAATATGAAAGTTAATTAAAACCAGTAATGTTCTGAAAGGATGGCAGTTGTTTGTGCTTATTATTTCTTTTAAATGCGTTTCTGGGAGAATATACAATTATATTAAAAACATCTTATGAACATATTTGTGAAAGCAAATGATGAATAGCTTTTCCAGTTTTATAATGGCAGGATTCTCTTGAAGGTTGTCAGTAATTATGGAGTTGACTGATTATTGATTATATTTTAATGGTTACATGCATGAAGCAGCATATTGATTACTTTTCCATCCACAGTGAGGTCTCATTATGAAGGAGACATTATTGATCTGAAAATCCTTGTGCATCTGGGAGCCTTCAACATGTTACTCTGTGACCAGCACTGCAACATTGCTGACATGAAGATTCGGGGTCAGTGTTATATAATCTTGTACCAGTTATGCTAAAAGTGTGTCACAATTTTCAGTTTCTTTTTTGTGGTTGCATCTATTATATCTAAAATTTATCACTGTTTTGAGAACTGGATGAGCGAGTGATTACTGCTTAGCCAACTTTATCTTCAGTTCTGATTGCTATGCCACTAAAGATTCATTAAATCTTTCTCAAACACCCCTCTAGATCTACACGGGTCTCTCTCGATGAAGCAAAGTGAAACACACATGTCTGCTAGACTGCGAGATTTTGTTGTCATTAATGTAGACCCAAAAGCAGTTCACAAAAAGGCAAGTCAGCATTGCTAATGCCTGACTTTCTATATACACATTATAGAGTACTGCTATCAGTAGCAGTAACATTTGATGCATCTTTGTTCACCATGTATTTGTTTTGTTTTTTTTCCCTAGGTGGTCTATATCGTTGACGATGAAGTATTCAGCTTTAATATGAGTCTAACACCAAAAGCCACAGAAGGAGAGGGATACACAGACACTTCAAAGGTGGATGGAAAGGTCAAGCTCAATGTGGGCTGCATTCAAGTAGTCTATCTTCAAAAGTTTGTTATGGTATTGGTGGTAAGTTTGAAGCTTAAACGTACACCTACTAAACCATTCACAATTATTTCATAAAATTCACAGATTATTACACTGAACTGATCATAGAAATATTTTGCCATCATTATTATGGTTGGTGTAGAATATTTCAAAAAAGCAAGTCAAGTCCCATTAATTCTGAGTCTTTCTGAATGTATCCATGCTAGAAGTTCAGTAATAGCTTTCAAATCACCAAGGAGGCATTAAGTGTGGCAACAGCACAGGCAGCAGAAAAAGCAGTCTCCAGTGTAAGGGACTTTGCTCAGAAGAGTTTCAGAATCTCCATGGACATCAGACTGAAGGCCCCAATCATCATCATCCCTCAGTCATCCATGTCTCGTAATGCTGTGGAGGTCGACCTGGGTCTCATCACTGTCAAAAATAGCTTTTCTCTGCTTTCAGTAGAGAATTGTACACTGCCTGCTGTCATAGAAAACATTGACTTGGAGCTAACACAGCTTAAGCTGTCCAGGTAAAAATGGTTTTAAATGTATCATGGATACGCTTAAGGTTTTCTTGGGCCATCACTATTGGCACAGTTTGTGTATTGGTTGTAATGATGTCATATGGTATGGGTTTTATAATAATCATAGAATCTTTATGGAGGAAGATGTTAATAATCCTAGATCTGGTTCTGAGCTCCTACAACCAGTGAACCTGGTCCTGTCAGTCAGACGTAACCTTGCTGCTACCTGGTACCATAAAATGGCTGCTCTTGAGGTAGATGGAGATCTGAAGCCCATGGAAGTAAGTTCTTTATTTTCCTCCTGTGAATATTTGCTAGACAATTTCCAATGAAGTTCGAACAGCATAATTTTGTCATGTGGCATGGATGGTTATTTTATGATTATCAGGTTTAGTTTCGTTATATTTGCAATTTTAAAAATTTTATTACAGTTTACAATTTTGTAGATCACCAATATGTACACAAGGACATTGGTTGTGCTTGAAAGTTTGTGAACCCTTTAGAATTTTCTATATTTCTGCATAAATGTGACCTAAAACATCATCAGATTTTCACATAAGTCCTAAAAGTAGATAAAGAGAACCCAGTCAAACAAATGAGACGAAAATATTATACTTGGTCATTTATTTA
>JAQQZU010000007.1:1095988-1107318 GCA_030068025.1 Parauchenoglanis punctatus | reverse complement strand
TGAACTCCAAAGTCTTAAAAACATGCAACATAAGTAGATAAAGCGCTCCTGCGTGTGCGCGTGGCGGTGTGTGCGCGTGCGCATGTGTGGGTGTGGGTGCGTGGGTGAGAGAGCGTTAATGTGTGTATGCATGGTGCCTTGTGATGGACATTCCTGCCTTGCATCAGGAGTTCACAGGGTAGGCCCTGAATCCACAATTACCCTGACCATGATGAAGCAGATACATAAGAGGAATGAATGATGCTTGAAATAATTTAGCAGTTGAATCATTTCTAAATAATTTGGACATTTTACAAAAGTGAATTACGCTATAATGATGTGGAATTTAAGTTTTATTATTATTATGATTTTTATATATAATTATTCATAATGACAGCATTTGTCTGCAGTGCCAAAGGACCACAGTGAGATCTCTAATATTCCTGTGGATAAGCCAGGACGGAGGCTCTATAATGTGCGGAACCCCATGCTTCAGGAGTCTGTATCTGTGCTACTTCAGATCACTGCCTCCGAAGGCAACAAAGTCATCACTGTGCGTTCCCCACTACAGGTAAATACATTTATTTCACATTCAAAGATAATAAATAAATTATTTGTTAGAACAAAATCGTATCGGCGAAGATTCTTTCTCTCAGGTTCGATCTGACTTCCGTGGGTGAAAGTTTCTCGCCCATTTCGGCTCCGGGGATCAAGCAGATACACAGACACAGCATGCATATAGGTGTAGGCTCAAATCCAAAGTTTATTGCGACTGATAAGTTTATATAAAGTAGCCTTTGTGTGTACGTGTGTGTTTGCGCATCTGTGTGTGTGAGGGGACACGCGTGGGGGCATGTGCAGGTGTGGGGGCACAGGAAGGGAGAAACAAAGAAAAATGGTCTCAAACAGCTGTGGGGTACAGGAAGCAACAACAACAACATCCGGAGTCAAATCCCCGCTTCTGGGTCAAGGGATAAACACTTTGGTCATTGCGTCTTCAAGCCCCTCAGTTCCCTGACAAAGAAGCGAAGGTCGCATACGTCATAACCCGGCTTGGAGGCCATGCCCTGGATTGGTCCACCGCCATGCTGTACCCACAAGACCCTGACCTAGACACCAGCGTAGAGTTCCTCACTGCCATTCGCAAGGTTTTTGGTCAGAGCTCACCCCAGAAAACAGCCGCTCGTCACCTCTTCCAGATTTCACAGGGAACGCGGTCCGTTCGCAACTACGCCATCGAGTTTCGCACACTGGCTATTCAGAGCCGGTGGACTGACCTCTCACTCGTTCCGGCATTCTACCATGGTCTCCAGAAGAACATCAAGGATGAGTCAAGGATCAAGCACAGAGACTGGGGCTCAGATCTCGATAAACTCGTCCAGCTGGCACAAGACATCGATGAACGACAGAGCAAAAGAAGACGAGAAGGCAAGAAGCCTTTGGAACTTCACAGACCTCCATTCCATGCCTCGCCCAACAACCCTGAACCCATGCAGATCGGTCGCTCTCGTCTTTCCAAGGACGAACGATCTCGACGCTTCCTGGAAGGGTTTTGTTTATATTGTGGACAACTTGGTCACCTTATCCAGTCGTGCCCCGTCCGACCAAAGAATCCCAAGATGGGAAACTTCAATGTCTATCAGGCCAAGGGGCAGCACTGATAGGTGTTGCACTACCCCACGGCCCCATGGACCGGTGTAAAGTTCCCATCTCTCTCACTTGGTCCTCCAATCCCAATTCACCGCTCCGATTCAAGGCTCTCATTGATTCTGGGTCCGCAGTCAATCTCATCGACTGATCCCTGGTCCAACGTCTCCACATACCTCATCATACCTGCCTGCTGCCATGCTCCGTTACCGCTCTAGATGGATGACCGCTCAGTAAGGGGAGATTGGATGAACTCACGGAACCATTGTATCTCCTAACTCTCAACAATCACTACGTGTACTGTTCATTCTTTCTAATGGACATACCCAATGAACCCATTGTATTGGGCTACCTCTGGTTGGCCACCCATCAACCCCAGTTTGATCGGGCCAAGAGCAAGCTATCCACCTGGGGCCAATCCTGTATTGATCATCTCCGGGAAGATCTCCAAGACTCTCCCCCCTCCATCATTAGGCCTGGCCCCGCTCTTACGGTGAGTACGTGCGTTGAGAATGACACTCCTGATATTACGTTGAAACCTCCTGAATATCAGGACCTGGCCCAGGTGTTCAGCAAAAGCCGCGCCTCCTCTCTACCTCCTCACAGGGAATATGATCTAGCCATCGAGCTCTTACCTGGCAGCAGTCCCCCTAGGGGACATCTCTATTCTCTGTCCATACCAGAAACTCGTGCCATGGATGAATACATTTCAGAGGCCCTCACCCATGGCCTGATCAGACCCTCCACATCTCCTGCTGCTGCCCCTTTCTTTTTCGTAGGGAAGAAGGATGGCTCACTCCGCCCATGCATCGACTACAGAAAATTAAATCAGATTACCATCAAGAACAAATACCCATTACCACGGATGGACTCCGCTTTTGAATGTCTCTCTGGCGGTACCATCTTCACTAAACTCGACCTTCACAATGCCTACCATTTGGTTTGTATCCTTGAGGGCGATGAGTGTAAGATGGGGTTCATTACACCCAGCGGTTACTACGAATACTTGGTGATGCCATTTGGCCTCTGTAACAGCCCTGCGGCCTTCCAGGCCTTAGTGAATGACGTCCTTCGGGACTTCTTGTGTCACTTCGTATTCGTTTCCCTGGGCGACATTCTCATCTTCTCCACCGACCTCAAGACTCACTGCCAGCATGTTCGACAGGTCCTCCAGTGTCTTCTCCAACACCATCTATTTGTTAAACTGGAGAAGAGTGAATTCCACACCATTACTACGTCCTTCCTTGGATTCATCATCAATCCCCATGGGATATCCATGGACCCAGCTAAGACTACCACCATCACCCAATGGCCCATTCCTAGGACCACTAAACGGCTCCAATGCTTCCTGGGTTTCGCCAATTTCTATTGATGCTTTATTAGGAAATACAGCATGGTGACCTATGCCCTTACGTCCCTGCTCCATGGCAAACCTGTAACGTTGCTCTGGACTAAAGACGCCCAAGAAGCGTTCGACACCCACAAGGCTTGGTTCAGTACCGCTCCCATCATCACTCATCTGGACCCCACGGGACATTTTGTCGTGGAGGTGGACGCCTCATGCAACGGAGTTGGAGCCATTCTGTCTCATACATCTGCCTTGGATAACGAACTCCATAACTGTGCATACTTCTCCCGGAAACTCAGCCCCACGGAACAGAGGTACGATGTAGGGGATCGGGAACTACTAGCCATCAAATTGGCCTTGGAAGAATGGTGCCACTGGTTGGAAGGAGCCGACCACCCGTTCCTCATTTGGACGGACCACAAGAACCTGGAGTATCTCCACGTAGCCCAACGTCTCAACTCCCGACAAGCCAGATGGGCCCTATTCTTCACTAGGTTTAGGTTCACCATTTCTTATCGGCCAGAATCCAAGAACGGTAAACCAGATGCTCTTTCCTGTCTCCACGTGCCTAGAGACGATCCTACTCCCCCATCTACTGTCTTAGATGAGAAGTGCGTAGTTGGTCAGGTCCATTGGTCCCTCCTGGAAGATATTCGTCGAGCCCATGAATCCAAACCACCTCCAGGCGATGCACCCCCTAACACTACATTTGTGCCTACTGCTCTTCATCCCCGTGTCCTTCGATGGGGTCACAATGAGAGTCTGGCAGGCCACCCGGGGCACCTACGCACCTTAGAACTTGTACGTCTCTTCTGGTGCCCCTCCATGAAGGAGTCTACGTCCAACCCTGCCCTGTCTGTGCCCTTAACAAACCGAGAACCGACGCCCTCAAGGTCTCCACCCTCTTCGGATCCCTTGACGCCCTTGATCTCATGTCCCCCTAGACTTCATATCAGGACTCCCTCGCTTCCAGGGACACACCATCATCTTGGTGGTAGTCGATCGTTTTACCAAGACCGCTCGTTTCGTCGCCCTCTCAGCTTGTCCCTCAGCTCAGCAGACGGCCGACATGATCATCAGAGAGGTCGTACGATACCATGGTCCTATGGATACTATGGATCTATTAACCGACCGAGGTCCCCAGTTCATAACCTGGTTCTGGTGTCAATTCTGGAGACAGTTGGGGGTGGATGTTAGCCTCACGTCCGGCTACCACCCTCAATCCAATGGACGAACAGAACATATCAATCAGGAACTCGTTAAATATCTCCGGTGTTACTGCTCCTCTCATCCCTCTACATGGTCCAAGCATCTCCTCTTGGAGGAACTGGCTCACAACCAGCTTTACACTTCTTCTACCGGCATGTCACCATTTGAGGCTGCCACAGGTGTCGCCCCTTCCTGGTTTCTCGATGACGGGTCCCCGGTCCCATCTCCTCCATCAACACCACCGTCAACCGACACCGTATGATATAGTCTTGGGTCTGTCAGAACCTCAAAACCTCTAGGATTGCCACTATTTACATTTATTTACATTTATGTCATTTTGGCAGACGGCCTTATCCAGAGCGACTTACATACATCTTATTTTATACAAGTGAGCAGTGAAGGTTAAGGGCCACTAAGCGTCATGCTGATCGCCACCGCCAGATCGCAGGTTTATCACCCCGGAGACTGGGTATATGTATCCGCTAAGAGACTCCTGGGGACGACGGAAAATCGCAAGCTGGGTTCTCGTTATGTGGGTCCCTTCAAGGTGGTCCGTTGTATTAACCCTGCCTCGTACCAGCTGGCCGTTCCACGAACCCTCCGCACCAGCCTTGTGTTCCATGTCTCGCTCCTTCGTAAGGCTTTCCCCTTCCCATTATCCATGCCCGTCACTGAACCTCCGCCTCCTCGGGACGTTGGCGGGGAGCCAGCCTACGCTGTTAGAAACTTGCTGGATGTCCGTCGCCGTGGGAGAGGTTGAGAGTTCCTAGTTGATTGGGAGGGCTACAGCCCAGAGGAACGGTCCTGGGTTCCTCGCCGGGACATTCTGGATCCAGCCCCCATTCAGAAATTTTACGACTCCAGGCCTTGATTTGGCTGGGCAGTCGGGAGCCGGCCCTTCGAGGGGGGATTCTGTCGCGCTTCCCATGGTTACAACAACAACTACACAAGCAGACGCGCCTCCCGCTACCATAGCAACGCAATCGGACGCGCCAACAACAACACCCAGAGTCAAAACCCCGCTTCCGGGTCACGGGATATAAACATGGGAGTCCCACGGGAGTTGCTTGTTCATGATTTCGGCTACGGATTATGCTACGAGCCTCACGCTTTCCCACAAGCGTGCTCTCCTTGAAATACTCTTATCAACCGTTCCTGGCTAAGGTTTGTTTAAGCGTTTACTCTGACGCTCGGTTTTATTTTCATCATTTTGTGTGTGCATTTCGTTTCCGTGTTTGATCTCCTGCTGAGTCTACTGCATCACGCTACAGACTGCTCTTCTCCACTCCTGCAAAGCTTCACGTCCACCTCCAACCCATCCCCTGGTAAGGTCATTGACTCCTTCTATCAGTGCCAGAGGATATGGGTGTGTGTGAAGGTGGAGGACAATGGGACAGACAACACAGAGGACAATGGGACAGACAAATGGGCTCCGAAAGCTGGTGGGGTGTTCTGGGTTCGGGTCAATTGATATGCTAACTTGGGAAACACGACACAGTGAATCAAAATTAAAGTTTAGTGGCTAGAAAAATACTGGTATAAAAATGTAGAATAAGGTAGAATAAGGTAGAATTTTACCTAACATTATTGCTTCAATATTATAGCCCAAAATACTAAAATTGCTAACTAATATCATTAGTGGGGACTAATAAATGGGGTCTCACTTGGAACATATTCATATGTCCTAATTTTCAGACAGTATTAATGAATTAAGTATAAGTGAAAGGTTTCTGAAGTACATTTTGTAAAGTAAGACATTTAATGACCAGAATTACCAAGTGCATTCTCAACTTGAAATTATGTTCTGATATTAAAGTTGCTTGTGTCCTTGGTTGTTTTTTTTTTTTTTGTTTTTTTTTCCCATTTGTTCTAGATTAAGAATCATTTCTCAGTGCCTTTTGCCATTTTGAAGTACTGCCCTGATCTAGAAGGACTGTTGAATGTTGGAGTTGCTGAACCAGAGAAAGAGTTTCATGTCACACTGGACTCTTACAGGTATGCATGGAAATACATGCTTTTTCTAAGATTTTTGCCTCTCCACTATGCACTGAAGTAGAGATGGTGCTGATCCAATACCTGGAAAAAATTCGAGCAATTACACAAGCATTTTGAATAGCCTATACAACAATTTATAATGTCTTGAAAAAGAAGGAAATCACTGGTGGAAAACCGCAGTAGTAGATGACAGAAACACTGTGAAAGCTGTGAATAATAACCCAAAAACATGACAGTGACATCACCCACAACCTCCACTGGGTGGGGGATTAATATATGTATATTATTAATAATCTTATTAATAATATATTAATAAATTATAATTTTATTAATAATATATTTATTATATTATTAATATATAAATATATATATATATAGCAGCAAGCGAGCTTCCCGAGCCGACAAAGAGAGCACGCTGGAGACAGGAAATTTGGTGCCAAACATGAATAATCCATATTTTAATAGGTGCTATACAAGTCACAGTTCAAAACTCACTGAAAACGAGTGCAAAAAAAGAACAAAACAAACTTCATCAAGGAAAAAAACGGAAGGTTTTAGACCGGCCAAGTCAATCACCAGACCTTAACGCAACTGAATTCCTGAAGAGGAGACCGAAGGGAGAAACCTCCCAAAACAAACAACCGCAAGAAGCTGCAGTAAAAGCCTGGAAAGTCATGCAAGCAAGGCATATGCAACCACATACTAAGTGTTATTTTTAATTTACTTTAAAAAACATGGATGGCCTGTCACCAAGGTGTCATGTTTTAAGTGTGATGTCATGTTTTATATCCACACATGTGCATGTAAATATCAGGAAATGAAATCTGACATTCTAATATATTGTCTTTTATCATCTATATTCTTTTTTTTCAAACCCAAATGTCTTCAGTGTGAAGTAAAAACAAATTAATTGGTTGCTGTTACAGTTCTTTTGGAGGGGACTAAATAAGTGACTTTTACAGAGGTGTAACCTGTTGAAACCTTTAAAACAAAGCCCTGTTTTTGGTTAATGCAGCAATTTTTTTGTCCAGGGAGCTTAGGTTTACTCAGAACAGAGTAAGCAGCTCAAGTCAGTCTAAGATGAAGCCTACAGGTTGTTTAATTATGTTAAATTGCCTAGTTATATCTAATTATGTATTCTCCTATAGATGTCATTTGTTCTTGATGCCTGTTGGACCTTTTGAGGGCCAGTATCATGCGTCAACTTCGCACATTTCGTGGAAGGAGCAGGTTCATGTGAGCTCAGAGGTGCGTTCCATGCTGCAGTGCCCAGCAAAGGACAACAGCTTACGGCCAGTCGTCATCAACATACTGGCCGTCCCAGACAACCTGTATCACATTGATACCCACAGTGAGGAGGAATGGGACCCTGCCTACATTATCCACCTGCACCCAACTGTTTCTCTTCGAAACCTGCTTCCATACTCCATCCGCTACTTAATGGAGGTGCATAGCATTAACAGCACAATATATTAGATTAGATCTTTCATTACTCAGAACACCAATAGCCTTAACTTTATGCACTACCCTGGTACAATAGAAAGCCATTTTAAAACATCAAAATCCATCCATTTATAAAACATTAACTTACCCATTAGCTTAGTTTTTGCATAAATTCTCCTCATTTTGTTTTTATTACTCCCTTGCTATAACAGGGTTCAGCTGAATTTGAAGAGCTGCTGGAAGGCAGCACAGCTGATCTGCTGAATGCGAACATCATAGGTGAAATCATGGAGTTGGTGCTTGTGAAGTATCAGGGCCGCAACTGGAGCAGCCATGTTAAGATCATCCCGGACATGACGGAGTTATTCCCTGTCTGCTTTATGAGTGACACCAGTGAGAACCTCACTGTAGACGTGTATGCGCACATGAGCCGCATGGCTGGACGGCTCATCATTTCAATCTTCAGCCCATACTGGATCATAAACAAGACTGCCCGTGTGCTGCAGTACCGGGCTGAAGACATCCATGTCAAACACCCTTCTGATTTCCGAGATGTGATCCTGTTCTCCTTCAAGAAGAAAAATATTTTCAGAAAGAACAAAGTGAGTGTCAAAAGGCCCAAACTATTTTTGTTGAGAGGTGCAGAAATTGCTAATCCAATACACTTTTTGTCAAATTTCTCACGGTCTGCTAGCTGTCAGTCATGTGTGTGCTCTGGAAAAGAAATCTTGTGCTCGTATATAGTCCTGGCTCTGTAAACAAGGAAGGTGTCTCGAACTGAGCAACACAACACTGTTCTAGTCATTCAGCATCAGGGGATGCATTCAAGCCAATCACAGGACATTGGGAAGGGGAGGGTTAGGGAAGATGGGGCCTTTTTAGTGTCATTGCCTTAGCAATGAGCATCCAGTAATTTGTGGGGTGGAGCTTCTGAAGGAGATTTAATTCATCTTGATTTGCCGTTCTTAAAAAGATTCCTGTAATGATGGTTTTAATGTGGCCCCATCATACTCACAACATCCTTAAAATTATTTGAATGCTTCAATCTTTTGAAGAAGTTAATAATATTTTACCTTATTTTAAATTTGAAGGTTGAACATAAGACACAAGGGATAATAAATGTTTCCTATCAAATACAAATGTATTCAAAAGATAGAGAATATGTGTTTGCATTTGTTGAGGTTTTTTGTTTAAAAAAAAAATCCCACAATTTGTTACATAGCTGCAGCTTTGCGTGTCCACCAGCTCCTGGTCAGATGGCTTCTCTCTGGATACAGTGGGCAGTTATGGGTGTGTCCTTTGCCAAGATAAAAACATGGACTACTTGGTAAGAATTAGGAACTGGATGAATAAATTTGTAATTAAATTTGTTTAGTGTGTATATGTAGACTCAAACTTTTCTTTTTTTTTTTCTTTTTTTTTAGGTGGAAATCAGTATACAATTAAGTAGTTTTAACCTGACACGGATTGTGACTATTAGCCCTTTTTACACTCTCGTGAATAAATCCTCCTTTGAGCTAGAAGTAGGGGAGGTACAAAATAACACCAGTAATGTCAGCAAGTGGCACTATATCTCCTCCACAGAGGTTTGAAAACCTTTTAAATGTGATCTTTACAATTGTACCCTCTCTTACAGTGAACATGCTACTTTATGAAGTATTAATGCATGGTGGTAAGAAAATTGAGCCTCAACTCTGTATGTGTATTTTTTACAGTGTTTGCCTCTGTGGCCTGAGTCTAGTACAGAGAAGCTGTGTATACAAGTCGTAGGTTCTGAATTGGCTTCCAAATCCTTCTTCTTGAACAAACAAGATAATGGAACTCTGCTTTGCATGGAACAGGTAAGCATGCTTGTGTTCACTACATGGTCAGGCCAAAAGTGTCACTCTCACTACAGAAATCCTTATACAGAGCTAAACTCAGAGACCCAAAAGACTTGTTTTTTTCCTTCAGTATGGAGGCATTAAAGTGGATGTAAACACCTCAGACCACTCAACTGTCATCAGCTTCACTGACTACTATGATGGAGCAGCTCCTGCTCTGCTTGTGAACCATACTCCCAGGGTTACCATCACGATCAGACAAAGGTTTGCACCCCTCACTCTGTCTATAACAACTTAATGGGAACACAAAATAAATTAATAAATAAATGAAGCTCTACTAATGCCATTTTGTTGGCCTACATTTGCCTTTGCGTAGGATCTCCGTCTTTTTTTAAAGTCTCTTTCAGTGGTGCTTGAAAGATTGTTAACCCTTTAGAATTTTCTTATTCCCTTGCTAATTTTCTCATGTTTAATTTCAGCATAAATAAAATAAAATAAAATGATCGATTTTCACACAACTCCTAAAAGTAGATAAAGAGAACCAGCTTAAATAAATGAGACAAAAATATTATACTTGGTCATTTATTTATTGCAGAAAAAGGTATTACATATCTGTGAATGCAAAAGTATGTGGACCTCTAGGATTAGCAATTAATTTAAAGGTGAAATTAGAGTCAGGTGTTTTAATCAGTGGGATGCTAATTAGGTGTTGAGTGGGTGCCCTGCTTTATTTAAAGAGCAGGGCTCTATCAAAGTCTGATATTCACAACGCATGTTTGTGGAAGTGTATCATGGCACGAACAAAGGAGATTTCTGAGGACCACAGAAAAAGAGTTGTTGCTCATCAGACTGGAAAAGGTTACAAAACCATCTCTACTGTGTTCGGACTCCAACAATCCACAGTCAGACGAATGGAGGAAATTCAAGATCATTGTTACCTTCTCCAGGAGTGGAGACCAACAAAGATCACTCCAAGAGTAAATCATGTAGTACACAAGTTTATATAAAAAGTTCATACTCCACTGTTAAACTGGCAGGTTTTTGTAAAGTAAAAAAAGGTAACTAAGATGAATCATGTCATTCCTTTGAGGCCTTGTGAACTACAATGGATATAAAAAGTCTACAATCCCCTTTTAAAATCACAAGTTTCTGTGAAGTAAAAAAATTAAACTAAAGTTAATTGTCAGAACTTTTTCCACCCTCAGTGTGAATTATAGTGTATAAAAATTAAGTGAAAAACACTCAAATATTTTGGGGAAAAATAAAAAACTTACAATAACCTTGTGGCATACATGTACACACAGCTAAACTAATATTTTGTTGAAGCACCTTGTGATTTTATTACACCACTCAGTCTTTTAGGGAAAGAGTCTATCAGCATGGCACATCTTAGCAATAGTGTCCCAGTATTTCTTCCACAGCATTCTAGAGGCTTCAAGTTGTGAAGTCATTTCCTGTGCACAGCCGGCCTCAGCTCACCCCACAGATTTTTAGCTGGATTCAGGTCTGGGTTCTGGCTAGGCCATTCAAAAACTTTGACCTTCTTTTGCTTATGTCATCAACCACACTATCCAGCACAAATCCAGCACTCGGCTCCAGCTTCTCTTTTTCAACCATCCAGGTTAGGAAGGAACTGAGGAGGATCGAAGGCAGCGGGCGCAGATGGCATCAGCTAAAGGGTTGTCAAGTCCTGCGCGGATCAACTGTGTGGGGTGATGGAACACATCTTCAGCCTGAGCCTGAAGCTGGAGAGAGTACCACGGCTATGGAAAACCTCTTGTGTGGTACCAGTGCCAAAGATTCCACATTCCAAGGACCTCAACAGCTACAGACCAGTGGCTCTGACATCCCACCTGATGAAGACCCTGGAGCGGCTGGTCCTTGCT
>JAQQZU010000007.1:1063129-1081421 GCA_030068025.1 Parauchenoglanis punctatus | reverse complement strand
TGGTGAATTGTATGAGAGGTTGGACACTAAGGATGGAGAAAGGGACCTGTACCAATTGGCTAGGCAGAGGGATCAAGATGGGAAAGATGTGCAGCAGGTTAGGGTGATAAAGGATAATGATGGAAATGTACTCACAAGCAAGGAGAGTGAGTTGGGCAGGTGAAAAGAGTACTTTGAGGGACTGATGAATGAAGAGAATGCGAGAGAGAGAAGGTTGGATGATGTGGGAATTGTGCATAAGGATGTGCAATGGATTAGCAAGGAGGAAGTTAGGACAACTATGAAAAGTATGAAAAATGGGAAGGCTGTTGGGACAGATGACATACCTGTGGAAGCATGGAAGTGTTTAGGAGAGATGGCAGTGGATGATTTAATGTAATTTTTTGAAGTGAGAAGATGTCTGAGGAGTGGAGAAGTGTACTGGTGCCGATTTTTAAGAATAAGGGTGATGTGCAGAGCTGTAGTAACTATAGAGGGATAAAATTGATGAGTCACAGCATGAAGCTAAAAGGGAAGGGAAAGAGCAGTAGAAGCTAGGTTAAGAAGGGAGGTGATGATTAGCAAGCAACAGTATGGTTTCATGCCAGGAAGGAGTACCACAGATGCGATGTTTGCTCTGAGGTTGTTGATGGAGAAGTATTGAGAAGACCAGAAGGAGTTGCATTGTGTCTTTGTGGACTTAGAGAAAGCATATCACAGGGTGCCTAGAGAGGAGTTGTGGTATTGCATGAGGAAGTCGGGAGTGCCAGAGAAGTATGAAGAGCGGTACAGGATGTACAAGGACAGTGTGACAGTGGTGAAATCTGGTGAAAGGTAGAAGTGGGATTACATCAAGGATCAGCTTTGAGCCCTTTCTTTTTTGCTATGGTGATGGACAGGTTGACAGACGAGATCAGACAGGAGCCACCATGGACTTTGATGTTTGAGGATGACATTGTGATCTGTAGTGAGAGTAGGGAGCAGGTTGAGGAGACACTGGAAAGCTGGAGATATGCTCTAGAGAGAAGAGGAGTGAAGATCAGTAGGACTAAGACAGAATACATGAGCATAAATGAGGGGGACAGAGAAATGGTGAAGGTGCAGGGAGTAGAGTTGGCGAAGGTGGATGAGTTTAAATACTTTAAACTCAACAGTTCAGAGTAACTGGGAATGTGGAAGAGAGGTGAAGAAGAGAGTGCAGGCTGGGTGGAGTGGGTTGAGAAGAGTATCAGGGGTGATTTGCGACAGAAGGGTACCAGCAAGAGTGAAAGGAAAGGTCTACAGGATGGTAGTGAGAGCAGCTATGTTATATGGGTTGGAGACGGTGGCATTGACCAAAAGACAGGAGGCTGAGCTGGAGGTAGCCGAGTTAAAGATGCTAAGATTTGCAATAGGTGTGACGAGGATGGACAGGATTAAGAATGAGTATACTAGGGGGTTGGACAGATTGCACAGGTTGGACAGATTGGAGACAAAGTCAGAGAGGTGAGGTTACGTTGGTTTGGACATGTGCAGAGGAGAGATGCTGAATACATTGGGAGAAGGATGCTAGGGATGGAGCTGCAAGGCAAGAGGAAAAAAGGAAGGCCTAAGAGGAGATTTATGGATGTGATGAGAGAAGACATGCAGGTAGTTGGCGTAACAGAGAAAGATGCGGAGGACAGGAAAAAGTGGAAAGAGATGATCTGCTGTGGCGACCCCTAACGGGAATAGCCGAAAGACGATGATGATCTGATTCCAACTTATAATAACAAATGTATAAATATTTATGTATATAATTTAATGGCAATGATTTAACAATGAATTTAAAACAATGAACAAAGTTGAAAGCCTGAAACAAGAAGCCTGAAAAGTATTCTTTCTCTCATTGTTTAATTACTACTATGTTCCCAGACAGACATGGGTAACTTCCCAGTGGCCAGGAGGGGTTTAAACCTCTTTAATCCGTTTGAGTGGCTGTCTACAGTGGGGTTAACTATGGTGGGCTCAACAGCCCCAAATAATTGTGTGATTCTGTTCTTGGGTGGGAGTCAGGCCCAGGTAGTAGGTAATAGTTGTGATTCTGATTTGGGCCATTATTGTTTACTTGGAAGCCTCATTTCCCCAGATCATTGAGCACAATGAGTGTTGCAGCATTCCAGGGCAAGGGGATGGGCATGGGGATAAGTGGAGCTGGGGCTGGCTTCTTTGGGGTGGTGCACTGGTGGCCTCCAAGCAGATGGGAATGGGAAGGGTGCATCACCAAAACTATCTTGGAGAGGGAGACCACCAGGTCACTGGGTTGGCTGCAGCAGTTGGTAGGGTAATAAAGGAGGCCCTCATTTATCATAAAGAAGGCAGTAGGGAGGGGCTGCCCATGGTGCTGGTCCACACCTTTCACCAAATGTATTTGCCCCCAGCAGTGCTTGAGTTAATTGTCCTTCTTTTGCTCCCGGCTGAAATTACCTTCCCAGGCGGCCTGCTGGTACACATAAGAAAGTGGATCAGTGGCTGTTTGGCTCTCCTTCAGTGCTGTTATCGGCCAGGGAGAGCGGGTCGGGGAGACAGGCAAGGGTGGGCTTGCTGGTGGATTACTGCTGAAATAGTTCTTGGGTGGGGGCCTGGAGTCCTTAAGCCATGTCCTGGGTGACCTGTTCCTGTTGGAGGCTGGCCTTGAGCATGTGCCTCAGCAGATGTTCCATGAGGAAGGTGGTTTGGGTTCTGTGTTCATGCTGTATTCATTTTTCACCAGTGTAGTTATTTGCAGCTGTGATGGGCTGAATACAGACACAGACGTAGGGAGTGAGGTGAAAGCTGTTCTTTATTAAGAATTCAGATGAAAGGGGTAAGGTGTAACGCTGTGAAGCCTTCCAATGGTGTAGAGTGAACTGCACCAGTTCCCTTCAGTTGGGGCCATTGCTGGATTATTCCTAGACCTGCTGGTCGGGCAGTGAGGCGCAGGGATATTAGATGGAGGGTTTTTGTGTGGAGGGATTTTAGCACCACCATAACAGTTGCCCTGTACAGAACAGTCTGTGTGAGCTATAGGGAATTAGCAGTTTAATTTATGAATGCATATTTCTTTTGGGTGTACAGAAATATGACTTTATTTTGAGCTCAGTAAGGCAGTGTTTAGGTCAGGCCAAAACTTAATATTGCACCTCCCATAAGTATGGCATTTTTCAGGTATCTTTGCAGTTATTGCAAAGAAGGGATACTCAGTGTTATTTATTATAAGTCTGTTCTTATAATTTTGCTAACCTAAAAATGAAGTGGTCTGCAAACAATGGTATATAATATACAATAATATACAATTATTTCATCTGGAAATGAAAGCTCAACTATGATCTCATATTCACCTTTTGATCTTACTCTTGGAGGGGACTGTATACATATTTGTGAATGATTGGGTGTCTAATGGCCCTTTGCCACTGCATTGTATCAGCTCAACTTGGCTGTACTTGCTTTTGGTATCAGTAGTTGGTTTTCCACTCTCCCTTCAGTGTTCCTGGTTGCCATAGCGATGCCACACAAAACTGCCATGACAACTGCCAAAACTGCCGGGACCTTTTCAAGACGACACACACGAACATTAATAATCCTTCTCTCCATTCACTGAACTGACAAATAAATTTAAAACCTTGTTGACCCATCACAGTATTTATGTGAGGTGAGGTGGTGTCATGGTACAGACAGGGCTTCTAGCTTGAGGAGGTGGATTCGCTTCCATGTTCGGCAAATATTACTTGTGCAGTGTTCTGACCGTTTTTTTTTAACACTTTTTTTTAAACAGAACTCTTTAGAAAGAAATTGTGGCAAATTCAGTTTGCAATAACACTGTTTCGTGTGTGCACACAAAAATGCGCACGAACAATGAAAACACACATATAATAAATGAATTCTAATAAATAAATATAACGCTTTTAAAAATGGTGGGTTTTTCAGGACATCTCTTCCTGCAGGATGTGATGCACTGATAGTGATGATTCTCTCTGCCCAGTCTGCAGCAGCTTCATGTCACCTGTTGGTATTGCCTTGGTTTGCTTGGTACCTCAATGGAGGTGACACCAAAAATAGTACCGAGTACCGGGTACTATCCACAAGTCAGTCCTGATGGAAAATGCCATGATGCCATGCAGTGGAAAAGGGCCGTGAGTTTAGAACAGTACTATGTTTGACAGTAGGTTGACTGTAACTGTCTTACTTTGCAGAGTAAGCTGATTGAGAAAGATCTGGATTCACTGCAAGCACAGCTGATGGAGAGCTCCACTGCAGACTCTTCAGGCCTCAGCTTCTTTGAGCACTTCCACATCTCTCCCATTAAAGTAAGAAATATGCACTTTAATTGGAAATATATAAAATATATATATGAATTGTAAGACTTGTATTCCTCATTGATGCAACTATCCAATTACGTGGCAGCAGGGCAGTGCATAAAAATGTAGTGTTCCTGTAAGCTTGAAGTAGTGTGGACAGTCTCCTGTCATCAGTAAGGAGTTTCTGCCAACAGATCTGCCGCTCAGTGGATGTTTTTTTTTAAACTCCAGAGATTGTTGTATGTGAATCCCAGGAATCTTAGTTTCTGTCTGAAATACTCATACCATCCCACCAGACACCTGTATGTCTGATGATTGATGTGAATGTTAGCTGAAACTTGCTGCACATTAATAATTGCATGAATGAGAAGGTTTACAGGTGTTTCTAATGTCACCACGTGTGTATATACGTGTGTGTGTGTGTGTGTGTGTGTGTGTGTGTGTGTGTGTGTGTAGTTGCATTTGAGTCTGTCTATGGGCTCCAGTGGAGATCAGTATGAGGAGGGTAACATCCTGGCCCTCCAATCATTCAATCTGCTTCTTAAAAGCATTGGAGCAACACTAACTGATGTGGATGATGTCATCTTTAAGTAAGTGTCATAAATCACTTGTGAATTTATTAATCATTATTAATGGTAGCCGAAACAGCCAGATGGTTGATATAAAATTTTTTCTAGACTTGCTTTCTTTGAAATGAAGTACCAGTTCTACCGGAGGGAGAATCTGATGTGGGCTGTGATTAAGCATTACACAGAACAGGTCAGTAGCTCTTTAACACTCACATTCTGAGCATAGAACTTCTCGTTTCAAACTTAAAAGCACATAATTTGCTGTTCACATTATTATTTTCTTTTTTACTTTGCAGTTCCTGAAGCAGATGTATGTGCTGGTGTTGGGATTGGATGTGTTGGGGAATCCTTTTGGACTGATAAGAGGCCTCTCAGAAGGAATGGAGGCCTTCTTCTATGAGCCCTTCCAGGTATGACATCATCTAATATGTCCCTTGTGAGGTATCCATCCTTAGTATATGTATATAAGTATTTAAAAAGGTCAAACAGAAAAAGTTGATAATAATACTATTATTAATATTATGGTTAGAACAATAAAAGTTAAATAAACTATCATTCCTAGCTTCTCTGGAACATTGTTGCAGAATTTAAGGGCAATATAATGAACCAATTCAGCTTTACAAAAGTCCAGATATGGACTTAGTATTTAATCTGTAATGAGTTTGGTGGTTAATAGCTCAGTGGTTAAGGCCTTGGGCTACAGAGCTAATGATTGGACATGAGTTCAAATTCATTTCCAGGTGAGCAATTGTTTATCCACTAACATGGTTGCAAGTCCACAGGGAAATTAGAATTTCCTGGAGTTGTAAAAATAGATATGATTTTTTTGTTTTCTAATTAGGGTGCTGTTCAAGGGCCTGAGGAGTTTGCAGAGGGCTTTGTCATTGGTGTGCGTAGTTTCCTGGGCCATACTGTAGGTAAGGCTTACTGATGTTCTTCAACCTTTCTCTCTCTCCCGCGCTCTCCCTCTTTCTCGCTCATGCATCATGTCATAGTATTCTTCCTTTCTGTCTTGAAGGTGGTGCTGCAGGAATGGTGTCCCGTATTACGGGTACAGTTGGAAAAAGCCTGGCTGCTATCAGTATGGATAAAGAATACCAACAAAAGCGTAGGGAAGAGATGAACAGACCCTCCAAAGACTTTGGAGCGAGTCTGGCAAAGGGAGGCAAGGGCCTACTGAAGGTAATCTCACTGAAAACAGTGTACTTTAAAAGTACAGTAGCTTGACCTAATACCTTAGGTAATAGTAGTAGTCCAAGTTTTAGGCATATATGATTAAAATTAATGGTCATCTTCAAATGAATGAAAAGACAGCAAAAATGATAGACAGTAAAAAAAACTATTGTTACTTAAAGAGACACATTAAATTAAAATGCTAATAAGTTGTGATTAGTTGAGATTTATAAAAAATAATTGAACTAATATATGATTACATTATTACTTTTTTACAGGGAGTGGTGGGAGGTGTGACAGGAATAGTTACCAAACCTGTGGAAGGTATGGATTTTAATCTAAACTACACAGGGAAGCCAGTTGATTAGGTATGTCTAACTTGACCTTACATTCAGTGGCCATTTTATCAGACGTTTCTCTGGACAGCAATAACTTTCACTTGGTGGTTACATGAATGGTGCACTAATTTTCAATATGGTGGCCATTACAATAAGAAACAAAATGGCCCAGTTGTTTCATAGGAGTTGGGAGGTTGAACTAAGAGACAGTAATGTGAGCCATGTGGGTCAGTATGCTACACCAACGTACATTTTCCCATACATTTTCAAAAATACTTGAAAGCAGGCAGATGACCATCCTTCACATATTTGGGCTTGGAATAATATGAATCATAATTTTAACGCTAGAAGCTTTGGATGAAGTTTGACGTTGACTTTGACCGAGTTTGCTAAAAGGCTAATGTTAAATGTTAAAATGTTAAGGATGCTAAACATTTTTTAAATGTTAAAATAGATTTAAAAATTTAAGTAACTATTTTAAAATATTTAAACAGTTACACTCTACTGTGAAATCATTAAGACGTTAGCTGTGTGGCTGGTATTTTATGTAGTTACTAGGGTAGTTGTTAAATGATTGATGGCATAGTCCAGGTGGTTGCTAGGGTGTTACTAATTGGTGGTTATCCCAGGTGGTTGCTAGGGTGTTACTAATTGGTGGTTATCCCAGGTGGTTGCTAGGGTGTTACTTGGTGGTTGCTAATTTATTTCAGGTGGTTACTAGGGTGTTGCTAGGTGTATGCTTTCGCATTCCACATGGTTGCTAGGATGGCACTTGGTGGTTGCTCATTTATTTCAGGTGGTTACTAGGGTGTTGCTAGGTGAATGCTGTTGCATTCCAGGTGGTTGCTAGGGTGTTGCTAGGTGTATGCTTTCACATTCCAGGTGGTAGCTAGGGTTTTATTTGATGCTTGCTTATTTATTTCAGGTGGTTGCTAGGGTGTTGCTAGGTGAATGCTATCGCATACCAGGTGGTTGCTAGGGTGTTGCGAGATCATTGCTATGGTATTTCAGGTGGTTGGCAGGATGTTGCTAGGTGGTTGCTATGTTGTGCTATGTCCGACAACTCAGACATGAGCCTACCACTCTCTGATTGTTGCTGTAATATTGTAAATAAAGCATACCTTCTATTAAAAACTGTGTTCCTGGGGATTCGCTACATCAGGAAACCTAAACTAGTAGTAAAATTGCATGGAGGGAAAGCTTTCATACCCTTAGAAAGTTTTATTGCTGCTAGATCAGCAAATATTTTTACCATAATGGAAGGAAACAGACGTAATGAAGGATTCTTATTTATTATTATTTATTATTATCAGATTTAACTAGGAATAAGCTAGCCACCAAAACACAAATTAATACAGTATGTATTAACAATTACTTAATGATTTTTTTCCATGTCTACTAGAACCCCATCTGTAGAATGATCAGAATCCTTTACCACAAACCAGAAGACTGAAGCAATTTTACAGATTTTATCCTCTAATTTATCAGCTTGGGTATTAAATCTAATACCTATGCAAATTCTCAAACAAATTTTCTTAAAAGTAATCAAACCTTTGTTTAGATTCATGAAAATCCTGTGAATGAACTGTTACTGTAGAAATGTTAATGCATTAAAATGACCATCTTAATATAAACCTGTGATTTATATTACAGTTTTAAATGCTGTCAGAGCCATGCTGTTACAGAAGATAACATAATTAATGCAAAGTTTATTATTACTGTGCTGAGAATGGCATTCTACCCAAATAAGAATGGAAAACAGTGGTTCTTTTATATTGATGGACTGGCTTTAAAACTGTGTACAACAGTCAGTAACCATATAGATGTAACGTGACCTACATTTGTACTTGATAAAATTACCAATGAATGTAGATATAAGCTAGATGTACAAAATAAACTGATGACTAAGCACATAGCGATATGCATCAGACCTGTGTATACAGAAATGTTAAAAGTTTGCATGGGCATTTGTTTTGTTTGCTCAGGGGTAATGAAAGAGGGAGCTGCAGGCTTCTTTAAGGGCATTGGAAAGGGCCTGGTCGGTGTGGTAACTAGACCTACAGGGGGCATTGTGGACATGGCCAGTAGTGCTTTCCAGGGCATTCAGAGGTAAGAAATAAAACCATTCTAAGAGGTGAGATTCAAAGAACATATTCAAAGAAACACATGTCTAATATGTAATAAGCATTATATGTGTTTTTCAGGTTGTACAGATTCTTTATGAAAGGCTAACCACTTTGACTGTTATTCCAGTTTTCTTCTTTCTGATCTGTCATTATTGTGCGGTTTGTCTTTACTTTTGTATTTATTCATTTTGTGCCTTTTTCCTGGTGAGTTAATACTTGAACGGCTAAAGGCTGGTTTATAATTGATGTACGTGTGCATATGCAGAAGCAGCAGCAACGTGAGCCCCATTATTCACATTCACATGTGGCCGTAAGAAATACCCAGAATGGGGTCTCCCTCTTCAGTCCTTGTTATTTCTATTACTTCAAAAAACAAGAAGCCGATTGCCCTGGGTTTTATATAAGCAGCCATGAGTTGTGCTGGGTATATGCAGCAGGTGCATCTTGTCTGAGATAACAGTGAGCTGAATCCTAACATTTATCATAAAACAATGTATATGCAGGCATTGAAATGCAAAAGACACACATAACTCAAAACTCATAATGTCAAACCAGCTGCGAATGCACTGTTGTTTTAGGCAATTTTGGTTTGCTCACACTGGCATGTGGCATGCATGGTTAGATTTCACTTTTGAGATAATGCAAATTAAGAAAATGCAATAATTAGTCATTGTCAAACAGACATTGTAAAACATTTTCCACCAAAAAATTATGATTACAATTTGTTTATTGCATCATAAAAATTACATATCATTAAAAATAATTACATATCCTGCATTACCCCTTAATCATAGGAAAATCCTATTGATTATCTTTTTATTTATCATAATCCATCCTAACCAACCCAATAATTAGTATTGGAATATGTGACTGACAGGTGTTCCTCGTTACTCAGATGTTCTCTGTTGGATTAATTGTTTTTACAATTAATAACTCTGAATGTCTACTCTTGTTTCAAGCCCTGGGTTTTACCTGTGAAGACTGCATTTGTTGTTAAAAGGATAAATAGCATGAAGACCAGAGAGCTGTCTATGCTCCCATAGCTGTACCTCCCATCCCCATTTTTCAAAAGCAAGTCATTTTGAAGCTAAGCATAGAGGTAAAGATTAAGCTCAGAGCCACTTCACAAGCACTGGGCATTACCAATACAACAATTTGGAATGTTGAGCAGGAAAAAAGAAGAAACCGCTATTAACAGCCAGACAAGTTCAAGTTCCTGCTCCATGGGGTCTCTGGTTACAGCCATCCTGGTTGCACAAAGAAATCATCATAAGTAGACTGGCAGTAATAAGACACAGATAAGAATCCTCAGGGGTTAACTGCTTGTTCAACTGCTGCTCCTCTCTCTGTAGCTGATGCTCGACCACACCCTCACTACAGTAAACTACGGCACAGGACAAGGCAGAAAAGGATGCAAAGTAGAAGTAGAATTAGGCACAAAGACCTTCTTTTACAAACAGAAGATTTAATCCATTTACAACAACTGTGACAGTTTAATGTGCAAACTGTAAAGCCAGATCATACCTCTCTTAGAGAAAACTAATGAACAATGACCCAGGAAAAGAGGTTGAGTAAGCACTATAAAGATGGTAATATAAAATAAAAAATAAATAAGTGGTCAAAGGAATGACAGCAATGGCTTCCAAACCAAAACTAAAATTAAAGTAAAATATTCAAATAAAGTATAAAAATGATCAATTTACAGCATTTTTCACTAAAGCTTTTGCAAAGAAAAACTTTTATTTTAAAGATTTTTACCTTTATTGTAACAAACTCCTTCAGCACGAAAACGTCAGGAGAAAAACAGTTATGTTTCTGATTTTTCCTTAATTATTACAATCAAATACCATCGATTACATAACAGCATTATAGGTTCAACAGAGAAAGGGAGGATTTTTCTTAAATTATTACACTCAATTATTAACACCTTTAATGGCACCTATGGCACTAAAAGCTAAGCAGAGAAACAGTGTACAAATTTAGGAAAAATCCATAGAATAGCAAACACCTTCAGTGAAGTGATGGCACTAAACATTCAGCAGAGAAACACTGTTATTTTACAGATTTTTTAGAAGAAATTATTTCCAAATCAAATATCGTCAGTAAAGTATTAGCACAAGCTGAAGATTATTAAAATAAAATTCCAAAATTTTAATTGGAAGACAAAATAATGTTAAAAGCCTATTGAAGTACAACCTACAAACGATATTTGTAATTCATAATTACAGAGCAGAATAACAGTTATCAGAATTACAGAACAAATCTTAAATAAAATTTAACATGTAGAATTTGTACTATGTACAGATTGTTTCTTGACATTTTTTTAAAATATAAGATGTAACATTAATACAAAATAATACTTAATGTATTCTGATGTAAATTTACAATATAATCCAATTTGTCACAAACAGTTGCTCAGAGCTGGGAGAGGGGGAAGGGGGGGGGGGGTATACAGAGAAATAAAGGACACACTAAGATTCAAAAGTAAAAAGTTTTTGTTCCATTGCTGGGGGCAATATCTTATTGCTGACTTTTCTTTTTTTTTTTTGCTTGGGGGTTATGGGGGACATGTCACTTGGGACATACATAAATGAAGTTTATACATACATAACTGAAACATATATACATAAAAAGGCTATACAATGGAAGAGTACGAGGCACAGAGTAATGTGCCACAGTAAACTGCCTTTTTTTGTTTGTTTGTTTTTGTTGTTGTTACTGACCACCCCGCCCCCCCACCCATACCATTTTCCCTCCAAAATGTTCCCTCTGTTTAAAAATAAACACATTTTTAAAAAAGGCAGTCTGTTGTCACATTAGACCTTCAACACAATATGAGGTGTTTCATCCTTTACATTTGGCCCACTCCACATTAGTTAAGCATTATTATTATTATTATTATTACTACTACTACTACCACAGAAGGCATAAAAAAAGATCATCAAAAAGAAATTAAAAAATTATTTAAAAAAATTAAAAATAACCAGTAGCAGCAGTCTTAAATAAGAACAATATACCACATGCACATGTGCACACAACACTTCACATGTCTCACATCACCACTCTGGTCTCGAGTGAAATCAGACGTAATCTTACAGTCACCAAGTCATTATCATGGCCTCTGGTGAAATAATGTGTTCATTGGGTAGAAATTTCACCATTATTTTTGTCTTTAATTCAGAAAAAGAGAACAACATCACAATACAGTGCAAGTTCTGCCTTCCAGCTGAGAAAATGCCATCATCTGTATATTTGGTATTGAGATAAAAAGTAATGGAAAGTAATCAGTTACAGTACTTCAATTTTATGGTAATTAGATCCATTACTAACTACATTTTTACCAGGTAATTAGTAACTGTATTGGGATACATTTTTGAGTACAGAATGTAACCCTCCCAACCCTGCTCACTTCTATAACTCTGTGTTCTGTGGTCGAAAGTACAGTTGTGTAGCCAAGAAATTCATTCTAGTTTTAACGTGAAGTCTATTTTGTTGAAGTCATCAACTGTTCACTGACAGAGATTAAAGTGTAAAACGGTTTATAGCAGTTGAGGTCCTCAAGTCATCATGGCAGTTGTAGGCCTAGGATGGATCAGGCAGGTCCGGAGAAAAAAACAAAAACATCCACTTCTTTTGTTTTTTTTCCAAATTGCTTTGCATCGACTACAATGCTTCACTAATTGTTAAATTATATATTTAAAAAAAAACATCAGAGACTGGGTGAATCAAATAATAAACAATATTAGCTAAGTAATTGTAGCTTATTTTAACTTATTAATCCATTAAGCAAGCAAGTAAGAATAGTAACTAGTTGTACGTTATGATGACAGGGCGGCAGAGTCAACAGAAGAAGTGACAAAGCTGCGACCTGTCCGCCTCATCCAAGAAGATGGCATCATCCGGCCTTACAACCAGCATGAATCGGAGGGCTATGATCTTTTTCAGGTAACAACATTCATAAATACCCACTGGAATTAGTACATGTCAAGAAAGTTAAAACTAGTGATGACACACTGATTATAGTGCACTCAAAGAACAGGATAATCACTACATTTATTAAGAAAATAGTGAATGTAGCATTTTGTCCCAAACAATTTGTTTTTCCTTTATTGAGCTGATTCTTTCTCTGGATTTTGACCTATCTGCCTATTTCTTTCCTTTCTTTCAATTTCCTACATGCAGCCTGAGGAGAAATAATGGGTTTGGGGCAACAAAACTAAAACATTTTCCATAGAGAAACGTATAAATGTTGTTGAATTATATAGCACAAATGCTAATAAACCTTCAGCACTTCGATATGTCATTTTAATTAACTTATGGTTGATTGTTGAATTATTGTTTGTGTGATGCAGTAGAAAAGTTCCTTTTTGCCTAGTGTCTGTTGTACACTGTTCCTGTTTATTAGCTGTAACCTTTTTGATTTGTCTAATACAATTGTTTTCTTTGCTGCAAATTTTTCTATATTTGCCAAAACTAAAAACATTTAATACCTCCTATACTTTTACTTTTTACTGAAATATTTGGTGTATCTACATTTTAAAAAGTCATTAATGTTGTTAATACATGTAACTGCATTTTACTTTGTTTATAATACACAACAAATAAATTACTTTAAAACATTTAATACATAAATATATAAATGGAGAGAAGACACCTTCTGTAAATGAACAATGACAAACAATTACGTTATTATTCGTAATTAGAGTCTAATATTTTAATACGTATTTTGTTAAATGAAAATGTGTTTTTTTTTTTTAAGTTTCTTTTATTGCCTGGACTGGTAATGTATCATTATTGTTTAATTATGTAAGCATTACCCATTTAATCAATATTTAAACATAGTATTTATTTCAATCAATATTTATACATAGTCCTACTTTGTAATACCTCATAAATTACATGATGCAAGCAGTTTGATTGCCTTAACTGTGTTTGAGTTTTGTTTTATGGTGTAATGTGAGTGTATTAGCAAACTTGTGGTCTTATATCAGTGACTTGTCATAAATTATCATGACATCTGGAATAAATCTGCCTGTGATTGTGGTCACAGTGTTTCATCTGAATATTGAAAGATGACTTCCTTCATTTAGCCATAATTCATCTTGCTACTAGGATTTTTTCCATATATGCTGAAGTGAATAAGGACTTTGCGAATTCTTATATGTTGGACTGTTTTTGTTTGCTTTTTTTTCCCTCTCAGAGATCAGAGATTAAACAACTTGATGGAGAGTTCTTTAGAGAGCACTATGAGTATCCTGGACACAAAAAAACCAACATTATTGTCACCAATAGGTACTTTGTTTTCAAACACACAAATTGGAGAAATATTGAAAAGAATATCCTGAATCCCATGATTTAACAACTAGTAGTGTTTTAACTGAAAATCTGATAATGTTATTAATAGAAAACAACCTGATTATTTAAAATGAATAAAGCAATTTTAAAGTAGTGGCTGTTTTGCCATTTCCATGATGTCATGGAAATATAGAGTATGTGATCAGCACTGAGCAGGTATTCCACATGTAGCTAAAACTGAAATTTAACAGTCTAAAGGTTTGATTTCGTTTCACATAAACAATGTAATTGTGCTTCTGTCTTTTTATTTTTTCTATGTGTACATTTATGTTTCCAAATACAGGAGGGTTCTGTGTGTCAAAGAGATTGACTTGATTGGGCATTTTAACAAAGAGTGGGAGTGTCAGTTTGAACATTTCCTGAAGCCTCTGTGTGTTGAAGGAGGAGATGTGAAGATTTATTACAAGGTACAAAATAAGGAAATCTGTCACAATAAGCTTATTGACAAACACTTGCATCAAATTGATAAGTATTGAATTACATATATGTAGTACACATAATAGAAGGATGTAGATTCACATTGTGTTTCTATTTAGGAGCAGAACAAACTGAAGATCCTGAAGGATGGGCAGGCCCCAATGAGGGTGGTACACTTTAAAGAAGCACACATGGCAGAAGTAAAAACTCATTTACTGAATTGTGATATTTAGATTTATGCATTCAGTGAATGTTGGTGTCTTTAGAGTGTACAATAAACAATATTGTGTAATAAAACTCTGCTAAGACAGTCTACGTTAAGACGGCTTGTTACAATGTATTAATATTTAATTACAATAAATGTAACCTCTTACCACAGTAACTGATTACCTCATTTTTGTCAGTGTTAATCTGCGAAATCACTGTCTGTAATTAGTTATAAAGCCTATATTGTGGTCTTTCAAAACTCCTCTGTGTTCTCATCCACAGAAATTGCGGCGTGCCATCCAGAATGCCCAAGTGGCACGTAAGCAGTATCAGATGGTCAGAAAGAAATCTCAGCGTTTCATCAATGCAGGCAAAACATCCTAAATTACATATTACTAACCACACAGTCCAGTTGCTTTCCTCATGGTTGAAGCATTATGATTTCCCCCAACAGCATATACAGTTAACTGGGCTGCTGGTCAGTTTGTCTTAAACATGTATAGCAATTCTATGAGCTGCAAAATATTTGGATGTTTTTGTTGTTTTGATTCTGTTATGTTTGGTTCTGTTGTTTTGGTTATTTGAGTCTTATTTTTATACGCATAGGTTATACACATGTTTTGTGACATTTTTCACGTTAATCAACTGCTTAGAGGAATTAATTACCGTACAGTTAAGGAAAGTAACTGATGCGCAGTTTATATTGATTTTCTGGTTCTCTGTTTGTATTGAATTTATGCACTTTTTTTCTTGTGAGAAACAGACAACAGACTGTCTAAAATTTGTTTCTTGTTGACTCTATTTGAAGGTTGTTTTAAGCGAACACGTAAATCAAACACACCAAAGACAAATTAAATACTCACTGACATAATTTTGTGGGGTTGCAACCTTATTTGGTTTTAGATATAGATTTTGTAATTTATCCTGTCCACTACTGAATAATAAACTTTTTCAATTCATTCAAGATGGTTCTCTCAAAGAGCCAAGTCAGAAAGGTACTGGAATAATCTTTCACAGGAAAACTTTTTTTTTTTTTTTGTATTTAGTAATTACACTATTATATTGCGCATAACTGTAACTAGGATATGGCTGTAACCACAGAGTTAGTTAATGTTGTGCTGCTTAGCTGTGTAACGTGGTATACTACCACGTTTATGGTGACATTAGAATAGTGAAAAGCTATAAAAGTTTCTCACTTTGTCATTAAATTAAAATAAAATTTAAATTAAAGAATAGAAATTAATTAATATTCTTTATTAAATTAAGAATAAATTAATGTAGGCTATACTTGTCAACCTACCTTAGTATTATTTTATATGTCAAATGTTGAGGAATTTTTGGAAAGAAATGTGTCTTTCTCAGCATGGGTTCTAATTTGTTTGGTGACTTCTGCCCAAGATATGGAAAATAAATTTCAGACCAGTTTCTTTTCTTTTTCTATTTTACTGAAATTATTTCATCACAAAGTAAACCATTTTCCTACACAGATAATACACGAGCAATACACAAACAGTATAATCAAATACATCTGGGGAAGATCATTGGAGATGTTACAACAGTCCTTCTTACAGAATGCTTTTTTGGACAAATTGTCCACAGTACAATCAGGATCTGGATTTTCAGTTTTATACTGTATTTGGAAATTGTCCAACACTTCATCTCAAGATTTTTTTGGTCTTCTCCAAACACAAATTTTTTTCATTAGCCTTCTGGCTCATATCTGATTTTTTGTCTTAATGTGGCACAGATCTGATCTTTCCAGGGCTGTTTGGACATATAAATCAGATCTTTTCAAATCAGATTTGAGTCACTTTAATAAGTGATCCTAAATCCAATCCGTATCCAATTTATGGCCATGTGACATGAATGAAAATGGTTGGCTCAGAATTTGTGGCTTTTGTTTTTTACCTATATGCATATGAAAATGGTTGGCTCAGAATTTGTGGCTTTTGTTTTTTACCTATATGCATTGTTGTTCAAAACAACAATGGAGGAGTGCCACAACTAATGAACTGTTTTCTGTTCTCCAGAGCGAAATGCAACACATACATTATCTACTAGCATGTCTATTTTGTCATTTTCAATACCACGAGTCCTGTCACAAATGTTTTTTGTTGTTGGTGTTGATGACTTGTGCAAAAATTTATCAATGTGCGTGTTTCAGAAGACAGATGTGTTCACATTACAGTTAGTCATTTCACTTCTACTTATGTATGTAAACCTTCAAGATGGGAATTGAACAATGTAATTTATACAATATACACTTACACAACTTGTACAACCCTGACTCCAAAGAAGTGGGACACTGTAAATCAATCTCTCCCGAAGTCATCTGGAATTTGCTCCAGCTCCCCTACGACTCTGATGGATAAGTGGTATAGGTAATGGATGGATGTTAATAATATGCCTTGTCACTTTTTCCTTGAATATTTTATACATCTACACTGCTCAAAAATTAAGGGCACACATCAGATCTCGATGAACGATTCAAGCTGAGAATCTTTACTGCTATACATTGTTTTATTCATTGAGACAGATGATGTAAGAATGGTCAATGGAAACTGAAATCATTAACCGACTGAGGCCTGGATTCAAAATCGCACCGAAAATGAAAGTAAAAACCTGAAATTACAGACTGATCCAACTTATGTGAATTTCATAGCAACTCCTAGTGTGGCTCAGTAGTGTGTATGATGTGTCTGTATGCACTCCTGAGAACGTCTGGGCATGCTCCTGATGAGATGATAGATGGTGTCCTGGAGGATCTACTCCCAGACTTGGATCCGGGCACCAGTGAGCTCCTGGACAGTCTGTGATGCTACTTGCCGGTGTGGTATGCACTGACACATGATGTCCCAGAGGTTCTCAATCGGATTCAGTTACAGTGAGTCTGAGGATTTCATCCCGGTATCTAACAGCAGTCAGAGTATCATTGGCTAGCACGTGGAGATCTGCGTGTCCCTCCAAGTATAGGCCTCCCCATCACTGATATCATATGCTGGATGATGTACAGGCAGCATAACATTCACCATGGCCTCTTCAGGCTCTTTCATATCTGTTATATGTGTTCAGTGTGAACATGCACTCATTTGTGAGAAAACAGGGCACCAATGGCAAACCTGCTAATTCTGGTGTTGTTTGGCAAATGCCTGTCGAGGTGCACAGTGCTGTACTTTGAGCACAGGTCCCACTAGAGGATGTTGGGGTCCTTATGCCACCTTCATGGAGTCTATTTCGAACAGGTCAGAAACTTGCACACGAGTGGGGTAGAGGTCATTTTGTAGAGCTCAGGCAGTGCTCCTCCTGTTCCTCCTCACACGAAGAAGCTGATACCGGTCCTGCTGCTGGGTTGTTGCCCTTCTGCAGCCCTGTCCAGCTCTCGTCGTGTAAAGGCTGGTCTCCTCCTCCTTGTCTTGAGACAGTGCTGGGAGACACAGCAAACCTTGTGATGGATCATATGGACATGCCATCCTGCAACATCTGACCTACCTGTGTAAACTGAATGGGCTGCAGGTACAGCCTCATGCTACCAGTAGTGACGAGGGCACTCGCAAAATGCAAAACTAGAGAAAAATCATTCAGGAAGGATAAGGAGAGAGAAATGGTCTGTAGTGATGTGTCGTTCGCGAACGAGCCGGCTCTAAGAGCCGATTCTTTGTAACGAACGAGAAGAGCCGGCTCCCGTCGGGGGAGAGCCGAATCTTCTGTCGTAAGTAGTGGCGGGGCTTCATTTGGGAACACCATGCGGCTAATCACATGGGAGGACCCACTAGGATCGTACCATTATGTGAAAGAAGGAAAGGGAGCATGCTTTAAAGGTAGAAGTGTAGTGG
>JAQQZU010000007.1:947335-961266 GCA_030068025.1 Parauchenoglanis punctatus | reverse complement strand
TAAACATCCTGCACTCCACACACTGAACAAGCTGAATGTTTGCCATAGTAAATGTTTAACGTACCTTAGTTGAAGTTCCGCCGTGAATGGCCTCCGCGTGCAGCGTTTAAACACCAAAAATTAAAAAGTTCTCCACGTTCTCCAAAAAAAACCCCACGTTCTCCAAAGAGAAAGAAGAAAAAAGAAAACGTAAAAGAAGGAAAAAAGTAAAAAACACTTCAAGAAATAAAATAATAACGCAGAAGTACTAATGAAAAAACGGAAAAAATATGTATGACATAAACGCCAACAGTGGCAAAACTCCTGGCAAACCTTTTGAGATCATTCTTTCTTTCAAAAACAAATCTTAATATGCCACAAAATCAGAGCTTTGTGTGCATGTGTCTCAACATTAATAGATGCTGATGTATATGGAACAACACAGAAATCAGGTTTGTCTCTTGGAAATAAATATTGTTGATTATTTCTGCATTTAAAAGTGTGTAATATATTTTATAACGTTTAGCCATAGCCCACTGCAGATAGGGATCTATATCAGTGAAATATTTTTGTCTAGTACAGTGTGGTCTTATTGGTTAAAAATACTAGGGATGATAATATACAGCATCACAGCGATTATAAAAAACAGTTTTCTGTTCCCACTGCTCCACAGCCCAGTGCTGGTGCTTTACACCACTCCATCTGATCCTTGGCATTGGACTCGGTGATGTGATGCTCGCATGCAGAGGCTCGGCCGTGGAAACCCGTTCCATGAAGCTCTCGCCGTGCAGTTTCTGTGCTTACATTAATGCCAGTGGAAGTTTGGAACTCTTCAGCTATGGACTCAGCAGAACATTGGTGACCTTTTCACACCACGGACCTTAGTAGTTGTTGACCCGCTCAGAGACTTTATGTGGTCTTCCGCTTCATGGCTGAGTTTCTGTTCACGCTTCCACTTTCTAAAAATACCACTTACAGTTGACCGTGGAATATCCAGCAGGGAGAAAATTTCATGAACTGTCTTATTGCAAAGGTGGCATCCTGTCACAGCACCACCCTTGAAGTCACTGAGTTCAGAACGACCCATTTTGTTTCACAAATGTTTGTAAATGGAGACTGCATGGCTAGGGGCTTGATTTTATATACCTGTGGCAATGGGTCTGATTCAAACACCTGAATTAATTAATTAAGAGGTGTGTCCCAATACTTTTGTCCATATAGTGCATAATATTTATAATTGTCCATCCATCCATCCATTATCTATTCCGCTTTATCCGTCTGGGTCGAGGGGGGAAGCTGGAGCCAATCTCAGCAGACTTTTCAGGTGAGAGGCGGGGTACACTGTGGGCAGGTTGCCAGTATTTATAATTGTATTTATGTAAAATATTTATATATAATATTTTATATAAATAAAAAGAACTACAGAAGTGTATGTAGTGGCCAATAAAATTTGACCAGTAAAATGTCTTGTCATAAAAATGTTGCCATGTCACTGTACCCTTCCATATGGCTGGAATCAATAAGGTCATCAGTCCCTATTGAATTTCAGCACTTTAAACCCTCAGCATCTGTATTCAAAACTCCTTGGTGGCCTTTAAATCACTCCAGAAGGTTAATTAGCATATGTTTCCTGTGCTGGTGGATGTGTGTATTTTGTCTGTATTGATCTTTAGTGTGTTTTCAGTCACTCAGTGGCCATTAAACGCAGCTTAGCTCATTGTCTTCTCCATGATATTTATATGATTAGCCTTTGAAATTTGTGTGCTAAGCTCAGCTGTATCAATGGGATAACTACAGATATCTGTAGTCTGGAGCATGAGCACTACTTGTGTACTTTGTAAAAAAAATGTGCACTTTTGCTGTGAGTGGTGTGTTCAGACTGGGGAAGTGCACTGTATGCACCCAGAAGATGTGTGGCTGTGTGTATCAGAGGCAGCTGGGCCAAGACTGGAAAATGGACTGTTGTCTCTCTGGAGGCTGTTCTGGAGGTTCAGCTGTGAGGTTTCACAGTGCCCTGCCTTTTCTCTTTAGCTGCCCTGCAAATACTTGGGTATTGCATTATCAACTTTGTCCTTAGTCTCTCTCGAGTGTCCCCACAAGGATAGAAATATCTGACATTGGGCTGGTCCCTACAAGGAAGACTGCTTTTTCATAGGTTTCCTTTTGGTTACTGAGGTTAAGGTTAGGGTTAGATTTATGTGTAATGTAGCATTAATTAGCTGGATTAATGTCAGTTTAAGTTCCTCACAAGGATGGAAAGACATGTATGTGTGGGTCTAAAGGGGTAGGTGGGCGGGGTCATAGAGAAAAACCACCAGGTCCATAATTCTCAGAGGCCCCAAAGCCCCAAACACCATCTGTCTTACACACACAGACACACAGACACACACACACACAGCCCTCTGATAATCGGGGGACAGGTGGCCCATACAGACGAAAGGATAGATGGCTGGCTGTCTGGATGGATGCATGATGAATAAATACATACATGCATGATTATAGATAGATGAATGGGTGAATGGCTACATGGATTACAATATTATATGGTATTTAAATTAAGCTCTGTGTATCAGTCGGAATTGGAACAGTGACACATGTTTGCTGTACACATCCTGAATTATTGTGCATTAAATCCCTAAATCTTTTTGATTCACCCCAGATCAAAAACAGATCACATTGACAAGAAATGAAGGCTAACAGTGGGTTGCATTGCTGCCTCATAGCTTCAGGGTCATTGGTTCGATCCTGAGCTCGGGTTACCGTCTGTTCAAATGTATTCTAGAAGAATGATGGCACACACCACACTAGGGAGTATGCAGCTCATTGCAGAATGAGACATACCAGATATTTTCATTGTACATGTCATTTTGGGTCTTATTCAAAATCCTTATTCACAGGTTGGGAAAAACATGCATTTTTGATTGCTAAATGTAATGTTTTGCCATGTGCTTGGTTTCTAAAAACCCAGTGATTAATTGACCTTTGAATTGTATTTCATCTGCAAAGCTTTACTCTCTCTCTCTCTCTCTCTGTCTGTGTATGTGTGTGTATGTGTGTGTGTGTGTGTGTGTGTGTGTGTGTGTGTCTGTGTGAAATGTATTATGTGCATGTATCACATTTCTAGACTTCCTACTTCCTGTTTATTTTTGTTGTCTTTTCTCTTGTGGGGAGCTTTTAATGGTTAAAATTACAACACTACCCTGACCTTAATGCTTAGAGGACACATCCTGCATGCTCATTATTAGATGATATTTCTCAAAAAAAGACATCCTCATTCTTTGCTAACATAAATACAAAGATTGACTTTTGGATTTGGGCAGCACTGTCAGATCACAGCATGAAGGTTCTGGGTTTGAACCTCCCGGTTGGCTGGGGCCTTTCTGTGCAGAGTTTGCACGTTCTCCTCGTGCCTGGGTGGGTTTCCTCTGGGGGCTCCGGTTTCCTCCCACAGCCCAAACACATGCAGATTAGGTCAACTGACTACTCTAAATTGCCCATAGGTGTGAATAGTTGTTCATCTCTGTGTTAGTCCTGGAATAGATTAGCAACCTGCCCAGGGTGTAACCCAACCTCTTGCCTGAAGTCAACTGGGATTGGCTCCAGCTCCCCTGTGACCCTGATGGATAAGCACTATAGATAATGGATGGATGGATGGAGTTTTGGATCTGACTGTCAGCCTTGGCTGTGGCCTTTGATTGACAGCTCTGTCTCCACCTATCTGCAACCCTTCACTGCCCTTGAGGAACATAACGTGCTAGGATAATGGACTTGATCGATGAGCCTTGGCCTCAGCCTTTTCCTCTATTCAATTATTTATTGAGGCACCAAGGGGCAGCGTTTCCATGTGTTGGTTCAGATTATAAAACCTGTGTCATATTCAGCAATACAGTATACTGTGATCAAAACATACAATACTGTTACTATAGATATTTAAATATACAGTAACTGTTCCTGTAGAAGGTAGCAGTGTAGTGTTAGTCCTGCTGAAATAACATCTGTGCCATACAGAATGCAATACCTTCGAAGGTATGCATATATGTGTATATATATAAAATGATGCACCTGGCCATGCAGTGTCCATATGCAAACATTTGTGAAACAGAATGGGTCATTTTGAAGAACTCAGTGACTTCAAGTGTGGTACTGTGATAGGATGCCACCTTTTCAATAAGACGGTTTGTGAAATTTCATCCCTGCTGGATATTCCACGCTCAACTGTAAGTGGTATCATTGGGAAGTAGAAACGTTTAGGAACAACAGCAACTCAGCCACGTAGCAGAAGAGCACATAAAGTCAGAGCGGGGTCAACGACTACTAAAATCCATGATATGTAAAGGTCGCCAACGTTCTGCTGATGCCATAGCTGAAGAGTTCCAAACCTTCACTGGCATTAATGTAAGCACAAAAACTGCACGGTGGAAGCTTCATGGAACGGGTCAGATGGAGCGTCAGATGGAGTGGTGTAAAGCGCCGCCACTGGACTGTGGAGCAGTGGAAACGTTCTATGGCAGTCAGATGGGTGAGTCTGGGTTTGGCAGATTCCGGGACAACGTTACCTGCCTGACTGCATTGTGCCGACTGTGAGGTTTGGTGGAAGAGGGATAATGGTGTGGGGCTGTTTCTCAGGGTTTGGACTTGGCCCCTTAAAGTGAAGGGCAATCTTAATGCTTCAGCATACCAAGACATTTTGGACAACGCTATGCTTCCAACTTTGTGGACACAGTTTGGGGAAGGCCCTTTTCTATTCCAGCATGACTGCCCCAGTGCACAAAGCAAGCGCCATAAAGACATGGTTGGATGAGTTGGGTGTGGAAGAACTTGACTGGCCCACACAGAGCCCTGACCTCAACCCCATCCAACACCTTTGGGATGAACTGGAACGGAGATTGCGAGCCAGGCCTTCTGGTCCAGCATCAGTGCGTGATAAATGCTCTACAGAATGAATGGGCACAAATTCCCACAGAAACACTCCAACATCTTATGGAAAGCCTTCCAAGAAGAGTGGAAACTGTTATAGCTGCAAAGGGGGAACCAACTCCAAATTAAATGTTAATTAAAATCCATGTATTTGAATGCAATGTCATTAAAGACCCTGTTGTTGTAATGGTCTTTTGTCCATATATATCTATTTGTGTGTGTGTGTGTGTGTGTGTGTGTGTGTGTATAGAGAGAGAGAGTGAGAGAGATACTGTAGATATATATAGAGTTCTAAGTACAAATTTTGTTATAGATATTTATTTTATGAATTCTGAACATTTTAGGTTTCCAGAAATCTCCAGAAAACTGTGGCAGATTCTCCAAGATGCTAATGCCTGGGATTACTGTTTAAGAAAAAAAAGCAGAGAGTCGTCACACCAAATATTATTCTTGTTTACTTTATTTAATGCACTATGGCCAGATTCCCACGTTCGAGGACGACTACAGTAGGGTGTAAAATCACCTGTTAAATCACCAGGAATCACATGAGTACTGGTGAAAATACTGGTGGAATCATTACCTAACTGCATTGGAGCTGTTGAGCTGTATTTGTCTCAATCCAGGTGAGGGGAGTTGTACCCAGAAGGAAAAGATGTATGAGAATGACATACCGAACACTGTGCTGACCATCTACCCTCCATCTTTGCCCCCCCCCCCCAACCCCCCCCCAAGGATAATTGGCCTTTGAACGTGTGGTAGCGGCTCTGTAGCTCCGTGGGTAGAGCACTGGCCTTGTAAACCAGGGGTTGTGAATTTGTTCCTTGCTGGATCCTCCAAACCCAGCCACAAGGGAATGCACAATCTAGTATATTTCTGAGTGCCAGCCCCAAGCCTGAATAAAATGGAGGGTTGTGACAGGAAGGGTCTGCGGTGGTGGCCCCGAACAGGAGCAGACAAAAGGATATGATGATGACCTTTGAAAGAGTGGTGATAGGATTTCTCAAGTCCAGTTCTCAGAATCTTCTGGATCCATTGCAGTTTTCCAGATCTGTAGATGATGCAGTTAATATTGGGCTTCACTTAAAGCACCTATATTCCTGGGCAAAATAAATGAGGCAAACATAATACTGCAAAACATTAAGCTTTTAATGGTCTCAACAATAATCACTGATCAAGAAAATTAGCAAGAATGAAACAAATAGATAAAGTAAATTGGTGTGGTGCAGCTTTTCCCTCGATTTCCTTTAAATGTTGAAGTGTTGTGGGTAAACTTGCAGACGGCTTTTTACAGAAAGAAGAGTCCATGTTGTTCCACTTACAGTCCATGTTCCATGTTAAAGTCTTCAAACAGAAGAGATTCTGGATTAATCTTAAATCCCCAGACAAGTTAGTTTCAATTTTATGTAATTTAAACATTTCAATCTTGTCATGATTTTCTCTTTGGCTACCAGAAGACTATGTAAGTGAACTTCCCTGTTTCCAGCTTTTCCCCCCAACAGTTTCAGCAACGAGCATCGAACAGCAAAAGAAGGCCGAGGTCTCAGGAGCGCTTTTTTACTTCTTGTTAATTTTCTGCTCAGTGATTTGTGTTGAGACCATTAAAAGCTTAATGTATTGCAATATTGGGTTTGCCTCATTTTTTTGCCCAGGAGTGTACATTGTAGATTTCTGCTCAGCTTTCAATACCATTGTCCCTGAGCTCCTACAAGAGAAACTCATCACTTTGCATGTACCTGGTTCCATCTGTATGTGGATCACAAACTTCCTTTCTGACAGAAAACAGTTTGTGAGAATCAGTCACAACATTACTGAACACTGGTCACTCAGCAATGGAGCACCACATGGTTGTGTCTTCTTACCCCTTTTATATTTGTTCTATACAAATTAATGCATTTACAGTGATGTATCTGTGAAGATGATCAGTTTGACGATGACTTTACTTTGATTGGTCTCATCACCACCAGGAGGTTCAACAACTACACTCAATCCACTTTATTAGGATCACCTGTACACCTGCTCATTTATGCAGTTGTCAGAGCATTCAATCATGTGGCAGCAGCACAATGCATAAAATCATGCAGATATAGGTGAAGAGCTTCCATTAATATCAAGCATCAGAATGGAGAAAAGTGTGATCTCTGTGACTTTAACCCTGGCATGGTTGTTGGTACCAGATGGGCTGTTTTGTGTATTTCAGAAACTGCTGATCTCCTGGGATTTTCAAACACAGCAGTCTGTAGCGTTTACAGAGAATAGTACAGCCTAATAAACATCTTGTGAGCAACGGTTTTGTGTATGAAAATGCCTGGTTGATAAGAGAGGTCAGAGGAAGATGGCCAGATAGCCTCCTGATGTAGCCTAAACAACCTTGAGGTCAATGCTCTTAAAACCACAGATATGCACGTTGACTTAAGGAAAGGCACATCTTCCCCCTCCTCTCTCATCTTTAATAATTCATCAATGAGCAGTGTCACGTCATTTAAACTTCTGGGAACTACAATCACACAGGATCTCAACTAGGAGATGCATACATCAACCAGCTAATGATAATGTCTTTCAACATTGTACTAATTATTAACAAAATATATGTATTCACAAGCATAATAAATGTCTGCTTAAAAAATTCAATTGATAGGTGAAAAAGTATTTAGACTTTATTAAAAACATATATGTAAAGGCTACACAAAAACAAATCAAGTTCTGGATATAAGTTCTAAAAAACATTTCTTGTACAAATTATGCCTGTTGTTATTATAGGCCATAGCAGGTTGTTATAAGGCCATAGCAAAGACCTTAAACATCCCTGATAGGGGATAAAATGTCCCCGGATTGGTTCACCATGCAAGATTTCACAATGCACTGTCAGGCTAACTGATAAGGAAGATATGAAAGAAGCCAGCAGTCACTTGAAAAGAGAAATGAACTGCACTACAATCATCTCTGTTCTTTCACCTCACACAAAACCCCTCTACTAAAAAATAAACACAAAGATACATGTCTGAAAGCAGTTAGACAAATCAGACCTCTCTGTGCTATTGGGACAATATACTCTGGTCAGATGAAACAAAACTAGAACTCTGGCAATAATGCCTATCCTAACATTTGGAGAAGGAAGGGTTGTGCATATGATCCTAGGACACCATACCCATGGTGATGCATGGAGGTGGGAGCATCATGATATGGGGGCTGATTCTCTACAAATGGTACCATGCCATTGAAGGAAACATGAATGGAGCCATGCACAGGGAAATATTAGAGGATAATTAAATCTCATCAGCCAAAAATCTGAATCTGGTCAGACGATTAGTGTTTCAAAAAATGACCCCTAAAATTGCAGCCAAAATAACTCAAAGTCTAACATGGCAGAGTCTGACAGCTGTGATTATGTGTTTATGTGAGGTTATTGTCATTCATTGAGCATGAGTGGAGGTATGTGAGTGAGTGAGTGAGTGAGTGAGTGAGTGAGTGAGTGTGTGTGTGTGTGTGTGTGTGTGTGAGTAATAAAGATAATGATAGTGTATTTACCCCCAAAGCCAATAACAGCAGCTCCTGTCTGGTCAAATAAGAGCCATCTCTCTCTTTCTTATTGTTTTCTCTCTATTGTTGTCTCTGTGTATCTATATCTAAAAAACAAGACTTAGTCTATTCTGTATGAATTTGTGGTTTAAAAGCTACTTTAAAATGGTTAGTTCAATAAATATATGACTAAAGAGGAAATCCAAGATCCATAATGAAGAATTTTAATTACGAAAACTCTCAAGCTAAAACACATAAAAGGTGTAGAGGTTTGAAGCCTTAATACAGCTGATGGGCCATTGGTTTAACGCTAATTAAAAGAAGCTCCTGTGAAAAGCAAAAATGAAAAGCAGATTATGTTCCTTCCTATAAAAAGTGTATAATGAAACTGTATTGCATTTTGTGGTCAGTTGCAGAATTTGACATGTACAAATTTTACAATATCAAACAAAATTTATTTTCTTCCATATTTGTGGATTTAATTTATGTAGCGTACATGTGATGTGTGTTATTACAGATTTGTAAGACAATTGAAGCCTAAACAGCAAAGCAGCAGTAAAGCTGACATCATGCCTAAATAGTGCTTTTACAGAGGTATGAATTAATAATATACACCTGCCTTAAGGAGGCAGACAAAATCACAGCTAATTGCCCTTCCCAGTTCCCATTTCACCACCCTTTTTTCCACTGACTTTGCATTTCCGACAGCACCAACCCCCAAACCTGGTCTCCGACTGTTTCTCTCTCTCTCATTTCCCTTTTTTCTGTCTCTGCCCATGATGTATAGGGAAAGCCTCCTGCAGATGACAGCAAAGGCAGATTACTGCTGCCATCATCCCATCACACACACACACACACACACACACACACACACACACACACTCACACACACAAACAGACAGAGGTGCTGTAGAGATCTACATGACTTTAATAACCACCATATGTAAATGAAACCTCTATCTGGAACGCAGTTGGCCATAAAGAATGGCAAAGCCTTTAAGAATGTTAAATACCAGTATATTTTACAATTACTGCTAAATAAGTAGCGGCTGATGATAGAAAAATTTGCTGGTCCCATTTTTAAATTATTAAAGATTTTTAGAAATTAAATTGTGAAACACATTCTCTACAGTGACATGGAGAAAGATCTTATCTCTGTTCCACTGTTGAAGAGTGTGTATGTGTGTGAGTATGCTGAGCTGTCACTGCTGTTTCACTCCCTCATCAGTCCTGCTCCCACCACCAGTGATCTGATTGGCCCGCTCTGAGGCTCAGGCTCTGATTGGCTGATAGAACCATCTTTACTACAGCATCACTTGGAAGCTATGCTCGACCTCTCAGAAGGTTCCAGAACAGAGGGTGTGATAAATGTGTGTGAACATACAAAACAACCCAGCCCCCACATCGAGTCTACACACACACACACACACACAGTGAAAAGACACACATGCAGTGAGATATTGCATATTCATATTTTGCATATATTTACATATTCACATATTCAAATGCTTATGTAGTAGTCACATATTCATATTTTATACACACTTGCAAACAAGGATGCGTACAAAAATGCACAAAGCAGACACAACCCAAACATGTGTACACACACAAACATTAGTTCAAAGAACACACACACACACACACACACACACAGACAAATATTATTTTGGAGGATTGTATTTTAAGGTGCTTTTTATAACATGGTGTAACAGTCTCATAGCTGTTATACAGACATCAGGGACTTGATGGCTCATGAGCAGGACAAGGCAGTAGACATGAGAAGGAGGAAGAGAACTTGGAGGAGACCAAGACTTCTCACCTGATATCAGGGGTGTATCTGTTATAAGACTTGTAGCATGGAGCATCTACTTTACAGACTTCTTTTTTCTTGTGAGACGCCAGTTGAATGTATTAGTTGCCTTAGCTAACTGTAGCTACAATAATCAATAAATGGATGTATTGAGGCGAGTGTCTTCCATGAAGTCATCCTTACAAAGAGTCCTTGCCAGCCCCATTCAAGTTAAGCGCTGTGGGCATGATTTGAGCACGTGAGGGAGACTATGTTCATGACTGGAAGTGTGCAAGAAAGGACTTTTCTGCAAATGGGAGAATTGCACGCTAAGTAACTATTTTAATCACATTTCAATCAAAAATGAATTCAAGTATAAGTTTATTAGTATACATCTTAGTACTAAGTCACAGATTTTTTAAATAAGATTTTTTATTCCTATTTATTATATTAAATATTATATTATAATTATAATAATTATAATTAAATATTTATTATCTATTGAAAATACAAGTACTAATTTATTTTAAAGTTTTCTCAACAAAAATATAAGTATACATTTTATGCTACAAGTTTTCAGATTGAAAAAACAAATAAACATTTCTCAGCTCAGGTTCAATAAGTTCTCAGTTTTGCAACATATTTAGCTGAGGATGTAGCTGATGTACCTGAGGGTGTGGAAGTGTCAGAGCCAGAATTCACACACACCATGTTAACACTGCTGCCATTGCTAGTCCAGGCTTCCCTCCAGTGCTTTCCAGTGTTTCTGGGAACATAGTGGTAGGGTTCATAATTAATGAAAAAACAAAAAACTATTATTTTTAACGAACATGTACAGGACACACACACACACATACACACAATTGTCCAGTAAAAGATCCCCATGAAACTAACAAAAGCAAAGCAGCAGAATAACATAATGTAATGCTTTAAAATTGTGATGATGCACATGCTCCAATATATACAGAGCACAGACACACACACACACACACAAACACACACACCCTGAGGGTACAGTAATAAAGCCTTAAGTGAGCCTCACAGGAATTCCCACTGAGCAGGAAAACACCTGGGAGAATCATAATGAACCTCTTCGACTAACATTCTGCTTCATCACAGAAAATTATTAAGAAATACTTCACCCACAAATGCTAACATGGCCAACAGAGTTGAACAGCCCCCGTTGGTTAGCCTTAAAGCTGTTTTGGAACCTGGGTACAATTTGCCATTGCCTTTAACAGCTTTTAAAAATCCTCAGCTTCCCATTTTTAAAAGTTACTGTGTTAGTTTGTTGAATAATCCTACATAATGGTGTTCCTATCCCCAGTGTAGACCTCACATTACTTTGTCAAATTCTTCAGTATTTCAAATATGAAACTTGCTTATGTGCACTGAAACCTTATTTAGTAGAAAACGAACAAAAATCAATCATAGAGTTAAAACAGTAGAATCCAAATTACTGCTATAACGCGCTCCACTAGATGTTGGAGTGCGGCTGTGGGGATTTGTGTTCATTCAGCTACAAGAGCTTTAGTGAGGTCAGTCGCTGATGTTGGGTGAGGAGGTCTGGGGTGCAGTCGGTGTTCAGTGGGGTCGAGGTCAGGGCTATGTGCAGGACACTCCAGTTCTACCACTCCAAGCTTAACACACCATGTCTTGGAGCTGCTTTGCGCACAGGGGCATTGTCATGCTGGAACAGGTTTGGGCCTCTTAGTTCCGGTTGGTTGCAACATCCTAGCAACCTCCTGGAATATTCCAGTGACAGTTGAGTGTTTTAACACTGTAATCTTTGATCATGTTTTAACCATTAAACATATATTGCTTTTAGGATTTTAACCTTTAACCATGATAACCTTTTAGCCATTTAACCTTTGCATGCTTAACTGTTAAACATTTTAAAATCAGTGCCAACAAACCACTTTAATATCATTTAACTCTTTTAACATTTTTATTGGGTTCTAACGAGCCAAAATCAAAGCTCATCCACAATCTTTAACCATCTAAGTTTATGTTATGATCATGGATCTTTTTGATTGACTCATAGGTATTTATTTGTTCTCTAATTTGCTGGGAAATTAGGAAAACAATAGCGCAATTATTTTCAGTTCAGTTCAGTTTTCAACTAAAGCTTTTTAATCTAGGTATCTAAGTATCTAGGTATCTAAGTTATCCAAGGTATCTACGTATCAAGAATTAGTATTTCAAGTAATATTTCACTCCATGTGCCTCTCAGGTCACTACCTGATAACCTCCACAAAACTGAACTACTTTTACAGGTAGATTAATATGATGGGCAAATGAACCACACATACAGCCTGGATATGGATTGCCCCCATCTATTATACATTATGTACCTACAAACTAGTCTACATACCATACTGTACAAAGACATGCTATACAACATTATAGACACTATGCATACTATACGTACTAACCTAAATAACATACTGTACATAGACATATTAACATGTATACTGTATATGTACACACTAACTTATATACCATAGACATGTACTGTACATAAATATATTAACCTATTTACCATGCTGTACGTAGACATACTGTACATGTGCATGCTAACACATGCACACCTTTTGTATACCAATGTGTACCATTGTGTTCCCCAGGTGTTTATATTCTCAGAAATTCCCACACAATTACATACAATTATTGTAAATAGGTTTCACGTAAGTTGCACATAACATACAGCACTGGCATGAAATTATTTTCCATGCCAAATTTTTGAAAATTTCATAAATTCCGGCACACACGCAATCACTTGACATGAAGCCCCAAGAAGCTACACTCACATTAAATGCTTTACATATGCACACTGAACTGCATACTCTGCTGTATGTATGCATACTAAACTACTTTACTACACTCTACGCTGCAAGGCTTGGGGTCTCAGAAAATTCATAATGTCTATTTGGGGTCATTTCCCAAAAGTTTGGGAACTCCTAAACTGTACTGTATATCATGTTTCAAACTCAAGGTCTGATTCATTCAGCCCACATGGACTTGCAGAACCTAATATACTGAAGTGGCCTGTAGTGACGAGCCGTGTTCAGCATGTGCCTCTGTACTGTGTGTGAGGGCTCACATCTCACAGTGCTGAAACGATGTTCAAAGTCATTTCATATGAATTATACTAAATAAAGTCATGTTAAAATTTGTGATCTGTACAATTTTGACATGCTCATACCTTTTTGGTGGATCAGTAGGGGTGGTCATGGCACAATCAACCTTCAACCAATCTTGGCATATTAATACTTTTGCCTTTCCAAATATGGAGAAGTTGTAATGAGGAATGGAACATTGACCTTTTATGACCATCGTTACAATGCTATTACTGTGTAAAACGTCATTTGACAAGTATATTATCAGCTGCATTGTCACTGCCCAGCTATTCTTCTAGGTGTAGGCTGTTAGTGTGATCCGCTGATTAATTACAAATTCTAAAATGTATCACCCAGTGTAGAGATATGCTGAAAAAAGAAAAGGAGATAGGAGACTCAGGACATGTATGTTCTTAGCAGATATAATCCTATGAGATCTTTTTGAATCTCTTCCTTAATTTTATATATATTTTTGATATTTGAAAAAAAAAAGTGTTTTTTTTTTCCTCTTTAAAATCAGGAACTGGGCAGCACGGTGGTGCAGAGGTTAGCACTGTCGCCTCACAGCAAGAAGGTCCTGGGTTCGATCCCCGGGTCACCCAGGGTGCCTT
>JAQQZU010000007.1:927100-940362 GCA_030068025.1 Parauchenoglanis punctatus | reverse complement strand
TACTCTTGTCTTTTTTAAGCATTCCTAGATAAACTTATTATTATTATTATTATTATTATTATTATTATTATTATTATATTACAGTGACACTTGGATCTGAACTGGCTGAAATCTTTCCCTTTTATATCAATATTAATGTGGGTTTTTAATAATAAATACTGTAACAGATAGACAGAAGGCTGACAGATCATATCAGCACAGCTAGTCATGATGTCTTTTCTGTAGAGTTTCAATTAAAGAGACAGACGGGTTGACATATTACACGCACACACACACACACACACACACACATACACACACACACACACACACAATCACAATCTGGTGGATGGAGTGACAGTGTGACAGAGAGGACAGACAAGCAAACAGATAGACAGACAGACAGAAAATAGGTAGACAGACGGACAAACAGACAGACGAATAGACAGACAAACAGAAAGTCAGACAGAAAGACAGACAAACAGAGTGATGAGTTCTTGCTCTTATAAGGAAAGCTGCTTTAGAAGCACAGAGTCAGTTTTTGTCATTTGCTGTTGGTACAAACCTGCCATCAGCTGCTCAGTCCGTCTGTCTCTTTATCTATCCACCCATCTATCATTTCATCCCTCATACCAACATGCCTGTACTTTACTGCACCAAGAATAGAATCTGTCTGTCTGTGCTGTTGATAAAAATGGAGTTCAGAGAAACACACACACACACGCACGCACGCATGCACGCACGCACACACACACACACACAGGCACACACCCCTCTGTAGATTGGTGTGGTTATTTGATAGTTCTCACTCAATGGAATAAACTGAGCCACTTTGCTTTCGTTTTTCCCTTTTATTTGGCACAGGAAACAAAACGCTTCACAATGGCCACTGCAATTTGAGCTACTCTCTCTCTCTCTCTCACACACACACACACACACACACTCAGGTTTTTACTATTTTTGTAAGGACTTCCTGCTGTTGACTGTAGTGGAGTGATCCAGGATAGTGATGTCATGTGATCCAGGATAGTGATGTCATGTGATCCAGTGCAGTGATGTGATTTTGGCCCAGGATTTATTCGTTTTATGAATATCTCACATTATTATGGTGAAACTTTTAATTAAGTGAAAATCAAATTTCTTTTTTTTTTAAACTGATCTAAATAGCCTACTGTGTGGTAATACAAGTAATTGAGCTACTTCTGAAAAGCCCAAAAGACACACTTTTGACACACTGTGTATCAGACACAACAGCCTGTATGGGCTTTTCAGTGCTGTGTAAAGAGTGTGAACCTGGCAAGACAGGTGACTGGGTGGGCTGTTGATGTTGTCTATGATACATTAACATTTACAGTACAATGTCACATGCGTGTCTCTGACCAGCTCAGAATGTGGTTTGAGTGAGTAGATCATGATTTGTTGTCAAGACATATAAGACCCTGTTTACACGTGTTCTTAGTGCTGACCACATGTGACCCAGATGCATATGTGACCCAGGTGTAAATGGAGCTCTAGGTAATCACTAACTGAGAAAATTTCCCATTTATAGCTTGTTGTACGTTAAATTAAAGACTTTAAGCATTTTCCACAAGACTTTATTTCTAATGCAAAAAGGTTAATCATGAATGTTTTATTATTATTACTGATATGTCTTTCTCTACTTACTTAGTCATTTGTATATGAGCCCATTTTGGCAGCTTATCATGTGAGTGAGTGTGTGTGTGTGTGTGATTGGGGGTGTGTGTTTGGGTGTTTTATGTATAGTGTTGATTTCCATATTAAAGAGCTACATAGCTGATGATGTCATTCTCCTCTTAGCATCACAGGGTCACTTGGCTACCCTGCTGGTGCTTCCTCTTGAAATGAATGTTGGGCAAAATGTAAACAATACAGATAGAATGAAATCGCTGAGGTATGCTTTGTTTTCCTGCAGCACCCAAACTGAGACAAGTTATTATTAACATTGCACAGTCATTAGGTAGGTTAGCTCACTGATCTGATCTCGTCATGGTGTGTTACATACAGACTCGGGTTCAGAGACTTTATCTAAACTTTCAAAAATATAATTTAAAAAATGTCATACATTCACAACAAATTCATTTGATTTTCATGAAACCTGAAGGAAAGAAATGTTAATTGTGAGGATCAGTTTGAGTGTATAGCATACACTGCTTTATCTATCTAGTGCTCTAGTATAGCATATGTATGATATATGTTTATTATATGTTTAACAGATCACTCCTTTTTTCACCCAAACACACACACATACTTGTACTTATATCGTTATGAGGATTGACATAATGCATTTCCCAGCCCCTTACCCATCACAACTAAATACCTAACCGCAACATTTACCCCAACCCTACCCTAAACCTAATTCTAACCTGAACACTAAAACAAAGTCTTAACCCAGAAACAGCCCTTTGAAGAAGTGAGGACCGGCCAAAACATCCTCACTCTGTTGGTTAAATAAGTATAGAGACACACACACACACACACACACACACACACACACACACACACACACATACACTTGGTGCTTATTCATCTGCTGCCGTCTTCAGTGTATGTGGTAGTGTGGAATCAGCTGGCAGTGTGTATGGCCTTCTCTCAGCTGCTTGTAGGGGGTTGGGCCCACTGACACACACACACGCTCACACACACACACACATGTGCACACACACACGTACACACACAAACACGCACACACGCACGCACACACGCACACACACACGCACACACACACGTACACACACACGTACACACACACACATGCACACATGCACGCACACACACACACACACACACACACACACACACACACACGCACGCACACACACACACGCACACACAGCCACACAGACACTGACACTCTTTTGGACAGAGTTCGTGGACTTAAACACTTAACTTTTCTCTTTCTGCAGCCAATGAAAAGATTGAGGACATTAACGGCTGCCCAAAGAGCCACTCGCAGATGGTGAGTGCGTTCACTCCTTAATTTTATCTTCACTATTCACTGAGTGTTTAGATATTTAGGGAGACAGACCAAGAGATGACTGATTGGCAACTTTTATGCTCTAATAAAACATTTCTTCCTGGTTCACTTACATGTCTCCCAGTGTCTCTTTCTGTTTCCCTTTGCCATCGTAATGTCTCAAATAGTTCCATCTACCTCCAGATTTTTCAGAAATCATTCCTAATTACAAATGATTAAAAAGTTACACTTATTTACACCACATTATTGGTGGTTTTGGCAATCTGATTGATCAGAAATTCAATCACAGGCTTGAATGGCAGACACTGCTCACAATCTGTGTCTACAAATAACCTAATTACAAAAAATGTTATTTAACAAAGAAAAACCTATAAAATGTAGATATCAATAAAGATTTTGATGTGGTGCAGTTTTCTGTTAGAGCATATTTATTTAACATTTATGGAAGCAGTCTCCAATGTCAGTGCTTCGTAACGGTCAGTACGGTTTCTGCCGCGGGAAACTCTTCAGGACAAAGGAATTGATTTGTTTTTATCAGTAACATGACAAGCTGTGATTTCCTGGTCTTAATAGTAGAGAAAAAAGTGAAATGAAGAGAGACGGGTGAGGGAATGAGTGAGAACAGGAAAAAGCTTGTCTTCTAGACATTCCATAACATTAAATGTAACTACTAATTGTTAAAAAGTGTAACATTGTTGATGAATAAATTAGAAGTAGACAGTTCCCTGTCAGGAGGCATGCCCACAGTTAGCTGAGTGAATGGCTTGCCTTCATTTAAAGAGGGAATAGCAGTGTAGCAGGAACTGTACAGGTTACAGAACTGACAGTGCTTATGATGTGGTTGTCTTGTATTTATCGCATTGCCACTGCTCTGGCTACCTCTTTCTTGCATGTGTGGCCGGAAACAGGGTCAGGGTTTGTCATATGACTGTAGTGGCACAGCTCTCATCAACAGATACATAACTTATTCACCCATTCATCCATGAGTATCTATTTGAAATGAAGCTCTATTTCATCAGTTCATCATGTGCATGATTTGTTTTGTAGTTTACATCAGCAGCAATTGTTCCTTTCATCAAAATTATACATCATGTGAAATCTGGATGATTGAACAGGAAAGTTGAGGAAAAAAAGCTGTAAGCACTTAATATAACGCCTCCTCAAACCGTTATGAGCCAGAGTGATTGCAACAAATGAGATTTTTATCTATTGATGTTTAGCTACTCCAACAACAATCCTGTTATTAAATGCTATCTAGCATTTAGCAAGCCTACTCAAATTTAAATGATGGGCAACTTGCACTCAGGTCTGTGATGCGTTTCCCTTTTGAAATTGCAAAGTTCTCACATTTCCACAGGCCCTGTTTACATTTGTAGTTACTGTTTGTCCTTCGTTACACAATCAATATGAGTGCCTGCTGTAGGGTATTTAGACAGCTGAAAAATTGTTCGGCACACTGCTATTTATATATTCCTTTCTGCAGTGTCTTCTAAAATTTAACAGCTTTAAGCTTCCATAGCTTCCCAGCTCAGTGTGATCTCTTGAGACGATGGTGAGCAAACATAGGTCATGATCATTTCACCATTTCCAATCATAAAAAACCACAGAGGTTTGGAGAAGACTGGCACAAAGAGCAGAAAGAAAGAAAGAACGAAAGAAAGAAAAGGACAATTAAAGAAAAAAAACAGAACCAGTGCTGCAGCACTGTAGGCAGGTGAACACACCTGTCATGCAGGCTCATTGCGTGTGTTTAGAGTGAAATTGCTTTGGGCAACGAAATAGAGCTTTATTAGGACACGAAATACTGAAACACACACACACACACACACACATTTGTAAATGGGTTCTGTTTTTGTATATGTGTTTGTGTGTGTGTGTGTGTGTGTATGAGAGAGAGAGAGAGAGAGAGAGAGAGAGAGAGAGAGAGAGAGAGATGTACTCACATGACAGAGCTGTTATATTGCTGTTGCTGTTACTGGAAAATAATCGAAGATGTGTTGATTTACCTCCCAGATATTAAGTGTTTTCTTCCAACAGAATGTCTCAAAGTGTTTTATTCTTCTTACACCACTATACTTTACCAACAATTAAATTTTTTATTTATTGTTAGTGCTGTCACCTCACAGCAACAAGGTTTGATCCCTGGATTCACCCTTATGCCATTCTGTGTGGGTTTCCTCCCACGGTCCAAACAAACATGTGAATTAGGTTGATTGGTTACTCTAAATTGCCCATAGGTGTGAATGGGCACAGGTAGTGCTTCGTGGTGCTGGTCCTAAGCCTGGATGAATTGGGAGGGTTGTGTCAGGGCATCTGGCGGGAAAAGCTACTACTATTACTACTAATAATAATCTAACAGCTGCAGGGATGTAACAGATGGGGGGAAATCTCAGAGAATGAGAGCAAAGGAATCTCTGTAGGGTGTGTACACATGTCACATGACACATGTGTTCATACCACCTACACATGCATGTAATCACACACACACACACACACACACACACACACACACCTCCAAAACAATCGGGGCTGTTAATAGAGAATAATTAAGAACACAATAATTTTGTTGGGTTTGTTGATTCATTAATAAGATAATAAATCAGTGTTTGACACCGAGCTGTGTGTTCTGTGTGAACTCACAAATTGCACTCCAAAGTTTGGTGTATTTCAGTGTCTGTTTGCTGAGTTTTCTTTCAGCTCCCTGCTCTAGCACACGCTTAATTGCATTTTCTCTAAAGGAACCAGGACTGATTCTGCTCCAGAGTTGGTACAGCGAGGGTGTTATCACATCTCTCCTGAGCTGTGCTGAAAACATGTCTCATCACACATTTTATCTAACACATTTTATCCTCATGAATGTGTTAGCAAGGATGGTGTCATTTGGCCTCATGTAAATGCAGCATGCTAATGCAAACTTCCACCTCCCACTGGTTTTATATATTATTTTCCACATTAGCAGTTCTTAAGTGGGGCATTGCTGAAGAACGTAGGCTTCTGTCAAATCTCCAAACTCTAAAACCTGCGTGATTAGTCTCACTAGGAAGCCGTCTGATTTGTTTAGTAAGAAGGTTAATCTTCTCAACTCATGATAAAGTCTCACACTGCGAAGTGATTTACAATCTGCAGAGTAAAATAATACAATGTCACGATTCCGCCCCTCTCCGCCAGCACGGCAGGCATCACGGACTCAGTTGCGTGCGCAATGTCTCCGTCGCGATTAGCGCGGAAGCGCGCACTACCGAATCATGGCGCGAACTACAGTTCACGTGCGCGCACACGCCCAGCCAGGTCACATGACCAGTAAGTGGATGCTGGTGCTTCCAATTGAGAGACAATCAGCTGTGTTTATAAGGACTCTCGTTTGCGCTTCGTATTCGCAAAGCATTAGTTTAACTCACGCCACGCTATTGCCAAGCCTTGATCTCCCGTGCCTGATCTCCCGTGCCTGATCTCCCGTGCCTGATCTCCCTTGTTTTTGGACTTTGCCTGTATTTTCTCCTTCGTGTTTTGGACTTCCTCTGATGTACTGATTGTTGATCGCTCGACCCAGTTTATGTTTTTGGATTACTCTTCTGCCTGACGTTTTTGTACCTCTGCCTGCCCTGTGTGTGTTTGTATATATTAAACTCCATGAGTTTTACAAAGCCGCCTTCCCACCTGCGTATGTGTCCCGACAAACCCCGTCCGCATGACATACAGTCATATATTTCTACAGATTAGGGGGGAGGGGGAAAATGCTAAGCATGCTGACAAATTCGGTTTTATTTAGAAAGATATTTTTATTCAGACTGCATGATATGAATTCCTGTCCCAAAATTCTTTGGGGTGACCTTTGACCCTTGGCAGCAACTGTCACTCAATACATTTCAGGGTGTGTTGGTGTCTGTGGGGCTGGAAAATGCATACCAAATATTTATTCAGAATGTAGAATAAATCTCAATAGTAACAATTAAATTGCATGAATTTTACAAGCAATTAAATAAACTGGGAAAGAATTTATTTTTCTTTTGTTGTCTCTTTGATATGAGGTATTTAATAATATATTGTGTGTGTGTACTTGCTTTCAGAATTACTGTACATTACAAGTCACAACGTTGGTCTAATAACAGTTCCCACACAGTGAATACAGTGTTCTAATTCCGCACATTTCTTCTTCTTCTTTGCCATTTTTGTGATGAAACTAAAAATTCCATTCAAGCTTTGTTGTGTAGATACTTTAAGTTAAATGTCCTAGTGGAGTTTTGTTTTAATAAAATTATTTATTTGATTTAATTTACTATTATTGAAATATTTCTGATTAAAGTGTGATTCATGCTCTGATGGAATGGTGGTCAATTTGAATTCCAATTTCTAGCTGATGCTGCAGCTGACCAATCAGCATTTGCTGTTACCTGATTGATTGACTTTACACACATGAGACATATACTCTATTAAGCAGACAAACATATACAAACCTACCTATATTATGGGTGTGTGTGGGGTGTTTTTATATCTACTTGGGGACCAAGTGCCCACACAGGGATAGGAATATCTGATGATTTTGACCTTATGGAGACATTAGGCTTTTTTAAATAACTGAAGTTAAAGTTAGGAATAGATTTAGATATAGCATGAATTAGCTGCATAAATAATATTGTCAGACAAATGTGTGTGCGCGTGTATTATTTTGCTTTGAATTTTCTGGAATTTGCTGGTCACAATTCTGCTTGTATAGCTGACCTCATCTGAACCTTTGCCTGCTTGCTCCTTTCTCCAGATTGAAAATATCGACACCTGTCTCTCATTTCTGGCAGCAAAAGGTGTGAACATACAAGGACTCTCAGCTGAAGGTAAGAAACTATGGTGGCCAACACACACACACACACACACAGAGTACAGTATACATTGTAACTGCCATTGAATCTATTTACTTTTACTGGCAAAAGTCTTTAGTCTTGTATGTTTTCTGAACAACAGGTCCAGAGGCCATGCCTGCTTTCACACCGTATGCACACATGCACAAGATGGCTACTACAAGTACCTTGTGTTCATTTAGCACATTAACATTGTACAACCAAAGTACGAAACGTGTTCCACTTACGAAACTGCTGCATCCACACACATCCTGGTAGTTACATATCTATGAGGCATGGCTGCAGTACTCATCAGAACTTCACTCACTCAGAGAAGAGGTGTGGCCTCTGTAACTGACTGTTCCCGTGAAGGAGGTATGGCCTGTGTACCTGACAGTTCCTGTGAAGGAGGCATGGCCTCCATACATTACTGTTCCTGTAAAGGAGGCATGGCCTCTGTACCTGACTGTTCCTGTGAAGGAGGCATGGCCTCCATACATGACTGTTCCTGTGAAGGAGGCATGGCCTCCATACATGACTGTTCCTGTGAAGAAGGCATGGCCTCCATACATGACTGTTCCTGTGAAGGAGGCATGGCCTCCATACATGACTGTTCCTGTGAAGGAGGCATTGCCTCCGTACCTGACAGTTCCTGTGAAGGAGGCATGGCCTCCATACATGACTGTTCCTGTGAAGGAGGCATTGCCTCTCTACCTGACTGTTCCTGTGAAGGAGGCGTGGCCTCTGTACCTGACTGTTCCTGTGAAGGAGGCGTGGCCTCTGTACCTGACTGTTCCTGTGAAGGAGGCGTGGCCTCTGTACCTGACTGTTCCTGTGAAGGAGGCGTGGCCTCCGTACCTGACAGTTCCTGTGAAGGAGGCGTGGCTTCCATACCTGACAGTTCCTGTGAAGGAGACGTGGCCTCCGTACCTGACTGTTCCTGTGAAGGAGGCGTGGCCTCCATACCTGACAGTTCCTGTGAAGGAGGCGTGGCCTCCATACCTGACAGTTCCTGTGAAGGAGGCGTGGTCTCCATACATGACAGTCCCAGTGAAGGAGGCATGTCCTCCATACATGACAGTTCCTGTGAAGGAGGTGTGGCTTCTGTACCTGACAGTTCCTGTGAAGGAGGCGTGTCTCCCAGCACAATAGGAACCATGAGAGACGTGTGTGTACGGTGAATGGTCCAGATGTAAGTGTAGAGAGATTCTTCGTGTCGCATAGTCTGTTTTTTTGCTAGTTAACAGATGAGAGAAGCTGTAACCTGAGGTGGATTGGCTGGCAAAGTAAAGTGAAACTTAAAAAAATAGGCTATAAGTGTTTGATTTAAACAGAAATGTATGTGTGCTGCCTGTCTCATTATTCCAACAAATCCTCACAGTAGAAACGTAAACAAAGAGGAAGCGCATAGCACGAGGGGCGAATACATGACGTGCCTGAAATCATCACTAAATCACTGAAAAAATCACCACCAATGGATTTTCTAATTGCTGATATTTTCCAATAGTCTATGAAAAATCTTCGTGTCTTCATATTAAGCGCAACTCGCAGCATGTGCACTTCCTCTGATGGATGTGGCGTTACGTCTCTTCAGTGTTCCTGCTGGCGGTGAGAATGCAAACAGAAAAAGGCCTGTGAAGGTGTGTAGTTCTCAGCGGAGCACCCGAGGGGGTAGTACCTATCAAAAAGTCCTTAGAACTGTTTGGTCTGAAAGCGCCTATGAATGAGGCTCAGTACACTCCAAACAAAGCTGTCCAAGTCCCACCTCAGTCAAAGATCTAATTAGATTGTTCATGGAACGTGACGTTGTCAGTGAAGAGTGAAACAAACCATTATGTGGATTATAATATTTAGAAATATAATTTATGCCTCCATCCATTATCCATTAATCGAATAAACGACTATTTTGCCAGTATCAGTAGCATATTAAGTAATGCTGCTTTTTTTCTCATCTTGTACAGGCTAAAATAATTTTGGAATATATTTAGAATGAATGAAACTGTTATTGTATCTTTACTTTCTTGACAGAAAATTAGTCTTTTGAGACAATTAAATTTTAATTCTATAATCCTACACTTGCTTTGTCCACATACTGCACAGCTTTGTAGTGATTTTGGGAAATGCTACAGTATGTACACATGTTTAAAAAGGCTGCAAAAAGATGGGTGGTTTCTGATGGTGGGCCAGCCTGGGCCAAATTGCCAGGGCTACTTTTTGGTCCCAGTCCAGCCCTGCAGGTTAATCCTAGTGAGTGCCTGTTAGTCCCAGTGAAGGAGACGTAGCCTCTGTATTTGTCATGCCTTTTGCTGGCTAACTAGCAGGCTAAATGACATCAGCCACTGCTACACTGCTTTTCATCATCAGTCATATGGAATTAAGCTAGCTTAGCTAGGTTAGCTCTTTATAGAGTTGTGGTCTTCCACACAACAACAGTTTTCAATAGAACACAATGAATAAATGAATTAACAGTGACTAAGCATTCTAAGCTTGATTGGTTGATTGATTGGTGATTGGTTTGCCATGTATTTTTTTGAAGAGTACTGATTTAAGCATGCCTGACTTTGGCAATGCTTTGCATTTTTGTGGCAACTTTGCTAGACTTGTTATATTTGATTGGAAGCTACAGTGGGCCATTTTTGGAGTGGGGTTCTTGATTGGGAAATTGAAACTTATTTCATCAATATACTGCATGATTTTTTTTATTTTTGTGTGAATTCTGTTATAGTTAGTATCATTTAGCTTTTACTTTAATTTAGTCATAGCAAGGCACCTGGATTTGTGCCCTCCATGGGTGTGGGCACCTGTAATGTTCACCTTTCACCCCAATAGCACTGGCCCTGTTTGTACCTGTCAGTCCGACTGCCCTTTGTGTGCATGAGTGCATCAGTATGTACTTAACCTTAAAATGGATACTCTCTCTCTCTCTCTCTGTCTACCTTCCTGTTTCTCTCTCTCTCTCTCTCTCTCTCTCTCTCTGTCTACCTGACTGTTTCTCTCACTCTCTCTCTCCTGCTCTCTCAATCTCTCTCGCTCTCTGTAGAAATAAGAAATGGGAGTCTGAAGGCGATACTGGGACTGTTTTTTAGTTTATCACGATACAAACAGCAACAGCAGCAGGGCACCTCTCACACACACACTGCACATACACACACAGCCTCCTCGCATGGGACACACGACTCAGCAGCACAGATCCAGCGAACACAGACAGAGATGCAGTCCAGGTATGGCATGGTTCCTGTCACTTCCTATTTATAAGGAGCTGAGATTAGATAGTGAGTATGACCGAGTGAATGTTGTAGCATATTCAACATTATGTGTCTGGTTCTCAGTCTATCACTGTCTTCTCTCTGTTTCCTGTTGTATCTTTTCTTTCTTTTTTGTCTAGGACTTCCTCTGAGAGCAAACTTCTCAAGTTTTCCATTGGTCAGAAAAAGATATCTAGGTTAGCTCTGTCTCTCTCTCTCTCCGTCTCCCTGTCTCTCTCTCTCTCCATGATCTGTCTTTATTGCTCTCCTCATTTCTATCCCTCTCCAAAATGTTCCTCTCCTCATTCCCTCTCGCCCATCTTTCTCTTCCTCTGCATGCTGTGCCCTTGCTAGTGCTCCACAAGTATGTTAAAATTTCCTTCGTTCTAACAGCAAATTTTCCTCATGGTCTAGTACCCTAGCTAGCAGTTAGCACATCCAAACTGTTGTACTTTCTGTTTATTAAAGCTGGACTGTAGAGGAGACCTGTGTCAAATTGAACTGAGGTGAAGATACATTTATCCACTGTGTGTGTGTGTGTGTGTGTGTGTTTGTGTGTGAAAGAGAGAGAGAGAGAGTGAGAGTGCTAGAATTTCTGTTTGAGTGTCTTATAAATCATTACCAGTGAGTGTGTGTTTACCTGCTTCTATTGGTAATTAGATTATTTATAATTATATATTATTAATAATGTAAGTAATTTTGGTATTACAAATTCATGGTGCTCTGCTATAAATATAAGTAAGAATTTAAGATTTACTCAAGGATTTATTCAATTGCTTTTTGTCACTAAACTAGCATGAATTTGTCATATGATAAACACTGTAACAAGATTAACTGTTATAATAATATTAATAAGGATAGCTTTATTTAGGTGGTATCTTATTTACTGTGGCATTTTATTAATGTTACATGCAAAAATCAACCCAGAAGGTACACTTAAAGATCAGTTCACACCTGACAGTTCTCAAGTTTTTGATTCACATTTTGCGTGGCCAAAAAGGTCACACAGACACACTTCTATATGCTGAATATCTATCTATAGCCACTATACACAATATCTGATATTAAACCTCTAGCCACTATACACAATATCTGCTACTAAACCTGTAGCAACTATACACTTTGAATTTACCCCACCTATAGCCACCTATAGCTCCGCCTATATGCCACCTATGTGACATGTATGTGAATTTGAATTTACTACACCTATAGCACTATACGCAATATTTGTCATCTGCCTGTATACATGAACACTTCACCAATTTGGCTAATTTTGCTAATTCTAATTTTGATTAATGTATCTTTGCTAGCTTTGAGGTGTTCTAACCATGACGTCTTTACAGTACATTGTACATTTTAGTCAGAAAGTAATGACCTTCCTTACTTACTTTTTAATCATTAATCATTAATGCTGGGCTTATATTCTCTTTGTCTGTCATCCAGACTTCCTGGCCCTACATCAAGAGTTTCTGCTGTGTGTGTCGAGTCGTCACCGCGTGGTTCAGTCAGCTCAGCAGGAAATAGACGCAGCCAGACATTCAGTGAGAAAATTAAACCTGCAGCCACACAGACCGGAGGTACCACACCATAGGCGGGCATTATAGAGCTTTGCTGAAAAGTGCGTGTGTCTCTGTGTGTGTGTTTGCATGAGTGTGTGCGTGCGTGTGTGTGTGTGTGTGTGTGTGGGTGGGTGTGTGTGTGTGGATGCACTAACCTGCTTGAGCCTGGAAAACAGTGCCTCAAACACTCCTGCTTTTTCAGTTGCTGCTGGATAAAAAGAGAACACACACACACACACACACATACACTTTCACATGCACACATTCATGAACACACACACACACACACTTTCACATGCACACATTCATGCACACTAATTCCATAGGATGAGACTGCTATTAAATAAACTCTAATATGTTACTCAGAGAGAACATAAACATATGGGTTTTTATTTTTTATTTATTTTCAGGAAGAACTAATATGTAACTTGAAGCTGCTGGATGTAATTTGTCTTTTCTTGGAAAAAAGTTTAAAGCTACTTATGAAAGAACATTTTGTAGAGTTGGTTGTGCTGTGACCACTGTGTACATTAACCTCATGAGTGCAAGTGCTGAGTCAGTGCACCTTTAGAGAGAATTCAAAGCTGTGTCCCAAACTATTTAGTAACACTGCACAACAAAGTTTTTGCTTCTTGAACACTGTTGAGTGTTT
>JAQQZU010000007.1:900088-910880 GCA_030068025.1 Parauchenoglanis punctatus | reverse complement strand
AGGTTTGCACACATCTCAGGAGGGATTTTGGCCACTCCTCTTTACTGAAAATCCTTCTCTAAATCCTTTAGTTTTCTTGGCTGCCGTTTGGCAACTCCAAGCTTCAGTTCCCTTCACAGGTTTTCTATAGGATTTCGATAGGATTAGGTTTTCTGGAGCCCAGCTAGGCCGCGCCATGACCTTAATGTGCTTCTTCTTTAGCCCCTGCTTTGTTGCCTTGGTGGTATATTTTGGGTCATTGTCATGCTGGAAGACCTAACCACGACCCATCTTCAGTGTTCTGGCTGAGGGAAGGAGGTTCTCGTCCAAGATTTTATGGTACATGGCCCCTGTACCCTTAGCCGAAAACAGCCCCAAAGCATAATGTTTCCACACCCGTGCTAGACTGTGGGGACGGTGTTCACGGCACGGCAGGTCGAGATGATGCCAAAGAGCTCGATTTTGGTTTCATCACACCACAACACTTTCTCCCAAGCCTTCTCTGAATCATTTAGATGTTCACTGGCAAACTTAAGATGGGCCTGTACATGTGCCTTCTTGAGCAGGGGGACCTTGCAGGTGCTGCAGGATTTCAGTCCATTACGGCGTAGTGTGTTACTAATGGTATTCTTGGTGACTGTGGTCCCAATTGCCTTCAGATCATTAACAAGCTACTCCAAGTAGGTCTGGGCTGATCCCTCACCTTTCTCACCAAGCTTCTTGCTGATGGTCTTGTAGCCCATTCCAGCTTTGTGCAGGTCTACAGTCTTGTCCCTGATGTTCTCTGACCGCTCTTTGGTCTTGCCCATGGTGTTGGAGAGGTTGGAATGGAAGAAACTGATTCTGTGGACAGGTGTGCTTTATATACAGAACCAGTTGAGATCAGGAGTATCTGTAATTGGTTGATTGATTGTAATCTGTGTACCACACGGGCACTAAGCCAATCTGTGGGAATTCTGGCTGGGTTGTAGGGGATCAAATATTTATTTCTCTCAATGACCTTAAAATCAGTTTATAACTTTCATGTAATGTGTTTTTTCTGGATTTTTGATGGATATCCGGTCTCTCTCCATTAAAATGAAACTACCATCAGCTTCAACCTCTGTGTGTTTCAAAGTGGAAACAAAACATGTGTGCCTCTAAAAAAAGTAAAAAATGCGAGTTTTATAGATCTTATCAGTGAACGTGTCTGCAAGTTGGTTAGTCTAAAGCAAATACTTGTACATATATTATAATTCATTTAAAGATCAGAAGTGTTTGTTCACTGCTGTTGCTGTGCATGGCCATGTTGGTTTGACATCACTCCCTGAACTCAGAGTTGTGGAGACCATGCCAAGTTCCCAATTAGAAACCAGAGCTGAGAATGGCACTCTGTTTGGTTTTTACTAGTCGGATGTCAGAAACTAAGAGTTATAAACTTTAGTCAAATGCAGCATGTGTGTGTAGCCAGCACTTCATTGGTTAACTCTGCTCTAAGATCAGATTGCACATGACTGAGAGAGAGAGAGAGAGAGAGATATGAACTTGGAACAGGGAGTGGATGAATGAAGTGACTGCAAGAGGAAAGAGAAGAGACTGAAGAGGGAATAAGAAATTAGTGGAAGATAGAGGCAAAAAGAGAGAAAGATCAGAGAAGGAAAGTGGAAAGAGAGAGAGAGATCTCTGAATGGAGTTAAAGAGATAAAGAGAAAGGACTCAGCACTAAATCCATGAAGCATCGACATTCCATTCACTCACTGACTGTGATTCAGGTTTCCGGTATTTACGGCAACCAGGGATCCCTGAACAGGTAGACAACAGTGTGTGTGTGTGTGTGTGTGTGTAGGTCAGTTTAGTGTAACTTCTATCAGTTAGTACTAGACTGACATTCATGTATGAAGTGCATGTGTGTGTTTTGTTAAGATTCCTGGCTGTTTATTTAAAAAATTCCACATTTCCAAATCTTTCAAACTCCTTCAACTACTCTTCTCATTGTGCTTTGAGTTGATGGATTGTGTATGTGTGTGTGTGTGTGTGTGTGTGTGAGTGTGAGTGAGAGAGAGAGGGGCAGAGTGTGCGTGTTGAAGACAGGACCTTTGGTAGAAGTATCTTCTTTTTACCTGATTTTCTCTCAATTTGTCACTAATCAGCTCTCAATAATCATTCAACAGCCACCAGCAGGGGAGTGTGAATGCTACCATGTGCGTTCTCTGCGACATGGGAAGCCAGCCAATCGTATTGTTTCTCATGCTGCATCACAGGGCAGTGTAACACACTCAGAGGAATACGCTACCCCCCCTCTTCCACATGCATGAGCTCAGAGATGCCGTGTGACTAGCTAGATGGGCTAGTGTCACTGTGACTGACAGCCAATCTCACACTGATGGACAGAAGGAATTTACACTTTTGTTTTAAAGTGAATTTTGTTCCATGATTTATTATATGACACTTTTCAGACAAAAACCCAATGAAGGATGTCAGAGATTAAAGAAGGACTGTGGAAGATTCTCCAAGATGTTTAAAAAACTTACCAACCATTTTTTTTATAATACTGCACAAAATGTATTTAAGGGAACTGATGCATTTTTAAAAGCAAACAGTTGTCATGCCAAATATTGACGTTGTTTGTTTTAGTGATTTATAGTAGATATACAGTAGATCTTTTTTATATAGCAATGTTTAACTCCATTATTTTTTACATTTATTTTTATGACATGCTTACTTATTAGGATTTTTTTACATGTCTTTTGCATGGTATTGAACATGTAACTCCATGTTGTCATTAGTGATTTCCATATTTATTACATTTAATACGTCTTTCTCTCTGTCTCTCTCTCTCAGTTGGGATGACAGCAGTTCCGTCAGCAGTGGGATTAGTGATACGATCGACACTGATGACATTAACAGTAATTCCTCAGTCACCTCGTACACACACACCCCTGCTGCATGCAGAGCCCTGAACACCCAGGTGAACACACGCGCACCCACCCACACACACACACACACAGTCTTACTATTCTTGCAAGGACCTTTCACTGATTAATGTTAATGTTATGCCTAAACCTAAAATTCCTCAAAAAATAATCTTTTGGCTCTTTTAGCTTTTTAAATTAAAAAAATTGCAGTTTTTGTAAAAAGGCAGTGTTGCTTATAAGGACCAGCCAGATGTCACAAGGTCAAAACTGTCAAATATTCCTGTGCTTGTGGGGACATTTGCTGTCGTCTCCCCCACACAATATTAAGGCTTGTGAGAAATCTTATATACTGTAGAGACACATCAGTGCAGTGTTAGACAAGGTGTGTGTTAATTAAAAAAAGAACAGAACTATTATCTGATGTAAAATTCTGATTAACATGGTTACAGTTTTTCTCAGTTGCATTGGTGCATTTCTCACATCAGCCTTAACATTTGCAAAACAGTGAGTGCAAACAGCAAAACATCATGGATTACCTGCAAAAGTGAGTAACCTGTTGTTGAGTTAGTCCAAGTCTCAAAAGCAAATATTTATATCAGTGCCATCAGAATCTCAAGTCCATGAATCATGGTTCATTGAACGAGACATTCAAAATGTTTAGTCATGTTATCAAAGTAACATTTGCGCACTCTAAGCATTTTGTGATGTAAACTCTGCAAAACATCTGAATAGCAAGTGCAGAAACATAGAAAAAAATCTCCCACAATCAGTGATGTGTAATTTAATTCAAGAACAATATTTTAATGTTTGTACTGGTATATGGTGACAGACCATGCACTGCAATTTGTCCTTGAGAAATTGAGAATTGATTTAGAGAATTTGACACAAATACAGTTGCAGTAAAATTGTTGATTTTCAGACCTGATTTCTCTACGAAATATCAGAGTGATGGAGGATACAGTTATTCTCCCCAAATTTGGCTGCACCCTTCTACCTGCTTTAGCCATTGAAAGGCCATGATTTACAACATGGTCCACAATTTTGGCCCTTATTTCATTAGGAACTGGTCTACGTGTTGGACCTCTTCTACCTCTTCTGTTTTGCCTCCTTTCACCATGCACCCATACTCTTCTTGGTCTGGGCTGTTGGCTTTGTCTATTTTCTTTCTGTTCTTCCATTTTTTAGGTTCTGTTTCCTTGCTGTTCTTCTATACTGCATTGTGCCTTCTCTTTATGCGCTTACCAGCTGAAGGTTCAGGAGCAATTTTAGAGGACTGCTTAGTGATTGGTTGATTGGATGATCAAAAGCCTCACACACTCCCCTAATCAGGTTTCACCTGAGAGCTATTTAAGGTGGTGAAGAAATCATCAGTATTCTGAATACATTTACCAAAAAAGTCTTGCAGAAATCTATAAAAGATACTTGACACTTATAACTAGTTCACTTGATAACTAGTTCAACATTTTTGAATGCAATGACTTAAACAATGAAAAAATGACAAGTTGGTCTGGAGTGTAAGAAAACAGTCTTACACTCCAGACCAACCTGTCATTGTTTCATTGTTCATTGTTGAACACATCTGAGGGCTAATACAATGCATTTTGATCAAAATCACATAAGCAACTGATGATGTATGATGCACCTGCCAATTGCACATAAGCATCTGCCTGAGTGTACAAAAGGATTTGCAAAATGACAAAAGGAATAAGAAATTGCTGTTATGATGTTCACAAGTGACGAGAGGATGTGGATATTGAATGAGCAGCTTTGAGAATTTCAATTCTGTTCTGAGAAACGCACCAAAGCAACCGAGAAAAACTAATGAGTGAAAGGGGAGTGGAGTGTGTCAAAGGGCTTGACAGCAATATGCTGCTAAACCTAAAGACATCTATCACAGCAGATAAATGTGATTAAGGCATGTTTGTTTAACTGAGTTCTCATTAACTAAATTGCTCAGAATTGAAACTTTATCATGATCAGTATGCTATAGAGGTTTCCAGCACATTTAACTTCCTGCAGAGATTCGGAAAAGACTGCTGTTTAACATTGAACATATTTAACATATTTCATAAACATGGAAGTGTTATTTTAACAGCACAGACTAGCCTTTGAAATGTGTTTCTGCTGTTGTTGGACAGTAACGTAGGTAAGGTGAAAAAGAAGTCAAGAAAAAATTTAAACTACAGCAGGAGTGAGTCCATTGTCTACTGAAGTCTTTTGAAGTGTATTGAATATCTGCAAAATGGATTATTACGATTGTTTAAACATTACTCTGGAATATAGCCTTCAAAAGACATTTTTTCAAAACTCTGATGCAGTCTTGTTTCATGAGCAAATAGAGATCAGAGATCCCATTAAAAGTAATCCTAAAGTAATAAATTAACTTGTACCTCCATCTGAAGAGGCTTCCCACACCTCCACTAGACGGGAGTGAATTGTGCTAGTTTCGTGAAGTCACTTTCTGAAACCGAAGTGTCAGAACTGCCCCACATCTCCACTGGGACTAGCTGGTAGACATGTGTGAATGAATAGGGGGCAGAAACTGCTGGGAGCTTTGACTGCATGTCACAGGAAGAGTTGGCTGTAGAGCATCTATTATTTGAACTACAATTCCCATATCGAGGTGGAATTCCCAAGAGTGATTGGTGCTACAGACTGCGCTCATGTTACAGCCACCGCTCTTGAGGCTCTTCGCTTGGCTATTGCCACCTGTTTATTAATTTGATTAATCTTGCAGAACAAGTTGGAGCAATAGAGTTATGCAAGAGCATGTATAAGCATTAGTCAAAATCTTTCACATTGTGTCTGAATGCATTATTAACACAGCCACAGAGCATGGTCTTGAACTTATCAAATGTGTGAAAGATAAGTAGCAAAATTCTAATCCAGTATTAATTACATAATCTTTCACTGGTTGCCATATAGCCTCAAATAGTATTGGATTGTTCATATTTTATTGTTGTGTTTATACATTTCTATCCACAGACTGATGCTGAGAAACGTCCAGCAGTTGAGCAAAACTCAAGCTGGTCTTCTGATGAAGTCAAGAAATCAGACAGAGGTTCAGAGAGCAGCATGAAAATGGAGTCTGGCTCAAAATGGCGGCCAAACCCTTCTGATGTATCGGATGATTCGAATAAGGGGGGATCTGGGAAAAGGGGCGGTGCCATTTCTCAGACCGGTTCATGGAGGCGGGGTATGAGTGCCCAGGTCGGCGTGACTACGCCATGCACAAAAAACACGACAGTCACCTCAGGACCAGTCATGATGAAAACCCATGGGACCGGTGGGTGTGCTTTAGTTACATTGCTACATTGGCAAAACATTAGAAAGCAGAATCTTTCACAGAGTTTCACAGAATTTTTCATTTTTTGTAATTGTACATTATTAGTAATTGTTGGTGCTCATAAATGTGTTTAAATGTGTGTATTTCTCATAATTCACTGCCAGCCATGGTATGACTTATAAAGTTGGATGAGTGTTTTATGAAATGCGTATAGCTACATTAGTGGCAGCAACGCACAAGAAGTCATTATGTTATTAATATCCTTCTCTTCTCTGACTTCGCAGATTTATGTAGCGTACTAATCTCATGCACTAATCACTAATTAGCAGAGTAACTAACAGGATATGATTATATAACAGTGAAATAATTAAACAGTGGGTGAAATTCTGTTCTGTGCCAATTCTTGTTCCTGAAGCAAGAAGTAAATAATCTTTACTTGTTACTGTCTTTTGCAGCTAAAACGGACGATGCCAAAGTGTCGGAGAAAGGCCGTATTTCTCCCCACGCTAACAACATCCAGACCTGTGACCCTGCACCCACCCGTGTTTCCTTTGGCTTTAAGAAACCCACCTCCGGGTCCTTATCTGGTTCCACCACCACAACAACAACCTCCAGCACAGCCATGGTGTCAGCGAGCAGAGTCACGGTCATCAGTGGCTCAGCCACACTGGGGAAAATCCCCAAATCCACAACGCTGATGGTGGGCGGAGTCAGATCTGGTCTGAAAGGGTCAGCACCAGAGTGCGCCATGGTGACTCAGGAGGATGGTGGCCTAGCAACCAGTGTCCGGTCAACACTGCAGTATCGTAGTCTGCCACGACCTTCGCGTTCCACCCACAACCGCTCATCCACCAGTAGCATTGAATCAGGATCGAGCAGCCGAGGCCCTGCAATCAATGTTACTGTCTCTGCCAGTAAGACACGAGAGTCCACCCCCAACGCAAAAACCAATCAGACTGACAAGGAAAAAGGTGGAGTCTCAGAGACGGACAACTTGAGAGCAAACGTGGTTGGTTCGAGTTCAACAATTCCACAGACAACAAGACAAGGGAGTAAATATATAGAGGTTTCATCACCCACACTGCGCAGGTACACACACAAACACACTTTCTGTGCTAACAAATTAAATAATTTTTCTGAGGACCTTCCACTGATATTATTACTAATGCAGCACATTAACACTCTGCCTAAATCTAACCTGAACCTAAGTAACCGAAAGGAAACACTTTGGCACTTTGAGTTTTTAAAAGGCCTCATGGGGTCCGTCTGATGTCTCCACAGAAGTCCACACACACACACACACACACACACACACACACACACACACACACACACACACACTGAACTGCTTTCAACTGCTACAGCCTGCGAGCTGCTGCCCCCTAGTGGGCTATAGTGGTACTTCTTCATAAATAACTCAAATATTGTGTCATTTGGGCTGGATAATTTAGAGAAAATATCCACTTATGATTTTCTGATTAGCAATGTGATTGTGATTTTTTTTTTACTTTCAGTATTAATTCGAATAGAGTTAGTTATAACCTAATATAGCTTTACTTTCTTTCTTGCATGACCTTCTTTTGATATTTATTTAGGACTGCTCTCAAAAAATGATCTGAACATCACTGGAAGACCCAATAACTACATTTTCCTATAATGTAAAAGTGTAGTATTATTTTTCACTGTTGGTATGAAGAAGAATAAATAGATAAGGCTCATAGACACAGGACTTTAATTCTATCACAATATGTAGTATTTGTTAAAAAGAAAAGTAAATAAATAAATTGTGTTTGCTTGCAATAAGATCAGACATAATTTGTATATAACATGTCAGGTTGAAGTGGTTTAAAGGTAAGATGTCTGTGAATGGAAACAAACAATTTTACAATACCAAAAATCCTTATTTGACTAGCCAGATGAAATGGCTAACTAGCTAGCGCTTGCTAGCAAGTTACTTTATTTCCTTTGCTTAATGTTAGTGCCTGCTGTACATTCAGGAGAGTGCAATTCCCAAAGTTCTCTTTTATCAGAAACTCTCAACTCTTTATTTTGTACTTTTTGATACTCCCTGTATATTTCTGCTTTCTTATCCTATTTGTCTTTAGACTTTTTGGAGGTAAAGCTGTTAAGCAGGCCATTGCCACAGACAACCTGAAGAACTCTGTGGTCATTTCAAACCCTCATGCCACACTGTCACACCACTCTGTGCCCTCCGCTGGGCTTCTGGAGTCTCCCTCAGCGGCCAGTAGTGGGGGTACAGGGGGCAGCGAGCAGGTGTCCAGCCCCGGCTCGGGCTACTCCGGGGGCACAAGCACATGGGGCCACCCCTCTGTCAGCAGCATGCACACCAGCACTGAATCCATCGATATGTCGGTTAGCAGCGGGCATCAGCGTGACAATGGCCACCAGCCAATCACTCGCACGGGAAGCGCCAAGACAGAGAGGTGAGTCGGATTGAAGGACGCAACAGAGGTCTTTGAATAGGATGTTCAGGTATTTGCGTACCTAGTTATCCAGATGGGGTATATGGACAAGGGTAATGCTGGACGAATGTTAGGATGGGTTCTTTGATGTGTTGCATGCCATAGCTGGGGTATTTAAACAGGGTATTTATGGGATGGGGTATTGGATTTTAGAATTTAGATGTGATGTTTCGTCAGAACCTTTTTTAATTAATGGATATTTAACAAGGGTATTTGAGTAAATGCTTGGCAGTTGAATTGGATGATTAGACAGGTATATGATTAAGATAACTGAGCCGAGTTGGACAGGGATTTGGCATATTTGCATATGGGAGGTGTGTGTTTTTGGATTGTAGTGTTACAGTAGAATGAATGGATAGAAATATTAGGAGGAAAGACTTGAGTGAGGTCATTTGGATTGATTTGATTTATGTAATTGTATAGCATATGGATGTGGTGTTGGAACTGGGTGCCTGCATGGATTTGTTTGAAATGTTTATTTAGATTGGATGATCAAGGCTAGAGGAATAGTTGAAGACTCAGTTTATAGAGCACATTTCAGACAGGCTGTGTTGATATGAGTCTGGAATGGTATTCAGGTTGGGAATTTGAGTCAGTGTTTGGTTAAGATGTCTAAATGCAGCATTTGAATGGAGTGTTGTTGGCTGAAGTTTAAGGTCATGAGGTCCAGTTTAAGGTCCCAATAATGTATGTATATTTTTCTTCTTGTATCCAGCCTCCCAAGCTTATTTTCTTCTTCTCTCCTCTAATCCCTAATTCCTCTATTAGTCCCTTCTCTTCTCCCTCTGCTAGTCCCAAATTCAGCCGCAACACCTTGCCTCGGAAACAGGACAGGTAAAGGTGTTTGTGTGCTTATCCACTGCTAACACCTGTGGTTTCTGTTTGTGTGTCTTGTCCTTGCGTTGACATTTCTGTTGGCACCCCCTAGTGATTATTTTGCCTAAGTGCTTTGCTGAATCCCAGTAATGTAGCAGCTTCTCGATTTAATTTGCTATCACAGAAAGTGTGTGTGTGTGTGTGTGTGTGCGCGTGTGAGAGTGTGTGTGTGTGTGTGTGTTGGTGTGAACTACTCAAGTGTTGTGCTGTGTATTTTACAATTTTTGGCTTGCTATCCACTTTAGATCATTTATAAGAATACTTGGCTGTCACGGTTTAATTTACATTTCAGCAGTGCATCAAGTGTGTCAGTCCAGACTGTTATGTCTAACGTCTGAGGTTACTGATTTTTTTTTGTCCTACAAAATGTCATTGGAACTACGCTGCCAATAAAAGTGTCCCCCATGACGTCAGCGTGGCCCCTAAATTCTCACAAGAATGAAGAATTCAGCAGTAATTTTTCATGTTTTAGGGTGAACTTTTTCTTTAAGAGAGAATCATAACAGGTCATAGCTGACATTTGTTGTAAGGGGGAACTTGGGAAAGGGGTAAAGATTTTAGTCACTCTTATGATGAGGCTGCTTTAGTTTTGCCAGCTTTATTTTGCTGTTCACCCTCGGCTGTGCACACTTCTTTAGCATTTGTGCACGTTCATTGTGGAGTTAGTGTGTGTGTGTGTGTGTGTGTGTGTGTGTGTGTGTGTGTGTGTGTGAGAGTGTGTGTCTGGGCAAGCTGTGCCATTATGTTATTATGTTTAAGTTCAGCACATTATGTCCTCTCCTGTTGTTGTGAAGCTTTATCCTGGAGCAAGCTGCTAGCATGCTGATGTTGAATAATCTTTGCTTGTCAGCACAGTCAGACTTAATAACAGCTTTCACATCTTTCTCTCTCTCTCTCTCTCTCACACACGCTCATTGACTATTGAGAGTTTATCATCCCAAAAATGGTGACAGTTTTATTTAACAGACAATGATTTGTCAGTTGGAGGACCTGTGATGCTTTCCTGCAGGTACACCCCCTCACCGCAGCTCCGCCCGGACGAGGCACGTGATTGTCTGCGCTCGCATTCCATCAGTGGATTGCAGGACTCGGCCAGTAACTCACCGTTTTCTACCGGCTCCAGCTTGACCTCGCCATCTGGGACGCGTTTCAATTTTGGACATCTTGGTAAACTGGGATTCTTAATGTTCATGTTCAGTGTACAGTTGTGCTTGAAAGTTTGTGAACCCTTTAGAATTTTCTATATTTCTGCATAAATATGACCTAAAACATCA
>JAQQZU010000007.1:885586-896784 GCA_030068025.1 Parauchenoglanis punctatus | reverse complement strand
TCCCTCCTCCTCCCTGCTCTCCTCCTCCACCTCCTCCTCCTCCTCCCTGCTCTCCTCCTCCTCCCTGCAGTGAGATGGCTGGGTGGGAATTGGCAGAAGACTTAATATGGAGGAAATAATAAGGAAGGGGGTGGGGTCAATCACAGTTCAAAATCACTGCAAATTACAACATTCATAAATATCGGGTTAGGCTAAAGACACAGCGAGAAAGATTAACACTGTGGTTCTAAAAGTACAAAAAAAACACCCTATGAGGTAAACACATAGAAACAGTATATGTGTGTGTGTGCGTGTGCGTGTGTGTGTGTGTGTGTGTGTGTGTGTGCACGTGTGTGTGTGAGAGAGCGAGTGAGCGAGAGCGTGTTACCTGCTGCACTGCTGAGTGTTTACACATTACTCAGTAGGAGTGGTGGTGTGTTCGTTCTCTGATCTCCTGCCTGCACCCACACCCACACTGACAAACACTCAGACACACACCTGCAACTTTTCTTTTATCCTATTCCTGTTCTCTTTAACACACCTGTGCAGGTGAACTTTTAATAACACCCCACCTTCATTCACTCACGCTTCAGCTCTCTCTAACCTTTGCACTTATTGCCTTCTTTATTCATTTCATTCTCTTCTTATCTCTTTGTCTCTCTTTGTCTTTCTTTGTCTCTTTCTGTCAGTCTCTCTATTTCTTGCTCTTACTCAATCCAAAATTGTATGTATTTTTCATCAACAGTATCAACAATAATAATAATAATAATAATAAAATTTCAGATTCGTAAGCTGCGCAGAGAGCTGGATGCCTCACAGGAGAAAGTGTCGGCACTGACAACACAGCTGAGTGCTAATGTGAGTGCACACACACACACACTCACACACTTTCACACACATATATACACACACACAGCTAATCCTGCTTTAATTGTGTTATTGTTCAGCAGAGAGGGTGTATGTAACCGGTTGTTCATAGCGTGAGTAAGCGTGTTGTGTGTTGCGTCTATCAGTGACTGAGCTGAATAACCCAGTGCTGTTACTACAGCTGTGCTGTTCCTAATAAAGCAATACACACAATAATAATAATAAGACTATAATAGAATGTGTAATCTCCCACTCCATAGAAAAGTAAAGCTAACAAATTTCTTCCATCTCTGTGAAGGAGGCGTGGCCTCTGTGCCTATTTATCTCTGTGAAGGAGGCGTGGCCTCTATGCCTATTTATCTCTGTACAGGAGGCGTGGCCTTTGTGCCTATTTATCTCTGTAAAGGAGTCATGGCCTTTGTGCCTATTTATCTCTGTAAAGGAGGCGTGGCCTCTATGCCTATTTATCTCTGTAAAGGAGGCGTGGCCTTTGTGCCTATTTATCTCTGTAAAGGAGGCGTGGCCTCTATGCCTATTTATCTCTGTAAAGGAGGCATGGCCTTTGTGCCTATTTGTTTCTGTGGAAGAGGTGTGGAGGTGTGGAGATATTTCAGTCATTGAGACCAAGCCCAATGTGTTTGTGGATTTGAAGACACAATGGGTGGAGTAGTGTAGATTTGGGAGTAATGTACAGAGGAAGAATGAATAGAAAGAAAAGACAAGTGTGTAAATGAGGGGTGTCTGTAGATGTAGAGAGCTAGAAAGGAGGATATTGAGTTTAAAAATTTTATTATCATTAGTAAAAGTACACATACACGCTTAAACTTCTTTGCATGCTCAAGTCACTGCAGATAACTTTGTGTGTTCGCAAATCACAACACCTCTCGCTCTCTGTTAATAAGCACACGCTTTAATGCTCAGATCAGCCGGCCTCTCGCTCTCTGTTAAAGACCCTGTTTGAATTCCATAATGGCGAGACAGGGAGCGCGATAAAAAAGGGACAGATAGCCTTGAGACTCCCTGTTCTACAGTGAAGGCCTGTGAGATGTCATTGCTTTGTCTATGAATTATTTATCACAGAGACTGTGGATCTCACTGCAGTGAAACGAGATGCAGTCACATGGTGTAACATCACAGTTTTTTGCCTATCTGACATATAATAGTCATGGTAGATCAAGAAAAGGTGATAATAGATGAGGGAAATGCCTCATCATGTTCAGTCTTCTATGGATTTGTCCCAAACATCCCACTGTACTCACTACATAAACACCATCACATCATCTGTCACCAGCACAGAATGTTTAAGACCCAGTGAGGGACAAACATGTAGTGAACCAAATCCAGTAATCCAAAACTGTAACTGTTTCATGAGGAGTGTAATAATGTGCATGATTCTTTTGTGTGTGTGTGTGTGTGTGTGTGTGTGTGTGTGTGTGTGTGTGTGTGTGTGTGTTTTCAGGCCCACTTGGTAGCAGCATTTGAGCAGAGTCTGGCCAACATGACCATCAGACTGAAGAGCCTCACTATGACTGCGGAGCAGAAGGTAAATGCACACACATACTTTTATTTGTGGATTCAATCTGTGAAATTTGGCAACCCTGCTCACAAAAAACAACATGGTATGAGTAATTACTTCATGTTAAAATTCAATAAAGACATATTAACTAAAGAATAGAATAAAGAAAGAAAAAAACATGATACCAATACGAATTGTTTTTGTCAGTGGTTTGTTGAAGCACTAAACCCTGCCTTACTGAGCTCTAAAATAAAACCATATTTCTATCACATTTGTATACAAACAATTTATTGAGCTGCTGCTCCACATAGCTCGCATAGATCATATGCTGTGCAAGCAGCTGCATCTCTCTTCTTCCACATAATAAACATTTAATTCCTTTTAAAGAAATTAACCTGTATGTTAAATGTGGTTGTTTTCCGTCATTCTTAAAAAACTCTGAGCAGTTTACAGGGTTCCCTTTAGCAGTACTGCCAATGTGTCTCTTAAGCATGATAGCAAACTTTCCTGATTCTAAAACCCAGAAACTGAAGTAAATCTAATAAGATATTATGTGGCTATTGTTGTTACCTGTAAATGAGAGTTTCTTGATTTGGGAAAGACGTGAAAACGTGGTTGTCTTGCTTATTGAATCACGTTAGATAGAAGATAGAAAGCTTCCAGAAGGTTTCAATGTCTGGCTCAAGGTATATAATGTCCTGTTCTGTTTCACTTTTTTTTTGTGTGTAGGACTCCGAGCTGAATGAGTTGAGAAAGACCATCGAGTTGCTAAAGAAACAGAACGCTGTGGCTCAAGCTGCCATTAACGGTGTCATTAACACTCCAGAACTCACCTGTAAACCTGAACGTACAGGTGAGACAGAGCTTCATCAACCATGTTTCCATAATCGTACATCGCATATTAGCTAGGTGTACTTGTGAATTAGCCAGAGTTTAGTATGAGTTAGCAAGAATAACGTGAGGTTATTTTTATGCTAGGATGAATAAGATGCTAGGATCTTAGCCTGAATTACAGCTGTCATGCAGAGCCTTTTTCAGGGTCAGGTGCAGAAGACTGATTAAGGACTGATCTGAGTCTATTTTAGTTATGAACTGTCAAGATAGGCAGATTGGATGTGTGCTAAAAACTGGAATTGTTTATGTAATGTGGATGTGTGAAGATTATCCACTGTTGAAATGGTAGTGTTTGTTAATATGTTTGTATTGTGTGTGTGTGTGTTTGTGTTTAAAGGTTCTGTGGGCTCAGTCTCAGTACAGGCAGAGATGTGTATGCGCAGACAGCACTCATCGGACAGTGTGTCCAGCATCACCAGCCACTCCAGCATGGAGAATACAGACAACAGCAGCAAGAAGAAAAAGAAAAACTGGGTGAGTGAAACTACACACACACACACACACACACACGCACGCACGCACGCACACACACACACACAGACAGACTCACACACAGGCACACACACACACACACAGACAGACAGACAGACAGACACACACACAGACAGACAGACAGACACACACACACACACACACAGAGCTAAGTCTGCTTTCTGTGTCTTTCTGTTTCCTCGTCGCTTCATTCGGCAGGTGTCTGAGGTAAGAGGTCGTGTGTTAGCATTAATAAGCTTAGCTAACATGATTTGGCGGTATGCTAACCATGTTAGCTTCAGCACCCTCACTTGCTGCTTTCTCTCTTCTCCTTTTTTTTAAATTGTCTTTCATGTTTTTGGGAGTTTTTTTTCCACCAGCACAATTTTTACATGGAATCCAGTGAGAAACTTTTCAGATTTTTGCCTCTTGACTTAGGGTGAAGGCAAACAAACCCAATATGTGTGTGTGTCTGCTTGTTATATAAACTAGAGTAATATAATTAAAATTTTTCCCCAGTATCTGCATGCTCCTGATTAATCTATCTAACTAGCAGTGTTTCTTTCTTTTTATTAGACTGGAGAATAAACATTGTATCAGCAGTCTAGTAACCCAGCACATTTAATCTAACTCTCACTAGGTGGCTCAGAGGGATTCAGCTCGTACAGGGTATAAATTCCAGCTGGGATCTGATCCACAGTGCACACGTGATGTCTGTTACACTGTAGAGATGGCAGAATACAAAGTTAATAAATATAAGAAATTTGGCTAACAGAACGGTTAATGGGCGATGACATCAGCGCCGATGTAGAAGTGTGCAGTAATCAGTCGTGTTGGGAGTGGCAGTGCGACTCTGGAGAGCAACCTGATTATTTCTTTTTATGCATGTTGGGAAGTTTCTTACGCTACTGAATGCTCTTAAAGCAACAGCACAACATTACACTGCTCATGTTTTATTATTTGTACTTTATTTACTGTATATAAAATTCAATAAAACTCTAACCAAACTTGACCTTATTTAAGTGCTTGTTACTCCAGTAATAAATGAAAGTGTTTTTTCTCTTTCTGCACTTTTTCTTCTGTTTCTTTAGTTTGTCTTTTTCGCCACACTTCTTTTCCCCTGTTGCACTCCACACAATGCTTTACCGTTGATCATTTCCAACACTTCCCAGCTCACTCTTTCTTTCTCGTCTCTTTTTCAGTTGCGCAGCTCCTTTAAGCAGGCATTCACCAAAAAGAAGTCACCTAAGTCTGCCTCGTCCCATTCAGACATCGAGGAAATGAACGACTCGCTCCCTTCATCTCCTAAACTCCCTCATAATGGATCCAGCAGCTCCACCCCCATGCTCAGGAACTCCAACTCACTGTATGTCTCTCTCTGCATGAGAGCGTGGGAGCGTGGGAGTGTGCGAGTGTGCAAGTGTCTTTTCTCCAGCCAGTGGCACTACTAATTAATCATTTGTGCCGATACAATGCTATGGCTGTTTAGGTTTCATAAATTCTGATGTGTTGATTATTAATCCACAGCTTGCCAGAGGTTTTAGATGGAGAGGCGGAGACTGTAATGCAGCTACGGGGCGAGCTGAGAGAAAAAGAAATGAAGTTGACGGACATCCGATTAGAGGCACTTAGCTCCGCCCACCAACTTGACCAATTACGAGAGGCCATGAATCGGATGCAGGTAAAAAAAAATATATATATCAGTTGTTGATGTTCTTAGTAGAACAGCAGCCATTTTTAAGACTCTATCCCAAACACTAGAACAGACAAAATCCATTGAAACAGAAAATGTTAATGGCTATTTCATGTTTGAGTTGAGTATACAACAGTATAGTGTTATTGTCACTCGCGTTGTGTGCACTACCCATAATGCTCTGCTGGCAACATTGAGAAATTTGTAACATGAAATTTAATCAAACAAGTGTCATACTAGAAGATGTTTTACTAACAAATGGCTTGTGTGTATGTGGGTGTGTGGGTATGTGTGTGTGTGTGGGTGTGTGTGTGTTATAGACTGAAATTGAGAAGCTGAAAGCAGAAAATGACCGGTTAAAGATGGAGAATCAGGCAAATGGTGGCCGAACATTAATCACCCCAAGCTCCATTACAACTCCATCAACCGAACTCACACAACAAAACCTCCACGAGTCCACAACCTTTGGTAAAATCCCTGAACAACCACTGTTTCTACTTCATCGTTATTAAAAAAACAAATGTCAAATAATGTTTCCAGACAAAAGTGAGAAGGCAGCATGTTATAGCATTGCATATTTGGCATGAGTGTATGTTGTATTCAAAAGAATCCTCTCCCTCTGCAGACATACTGCTGGACGATTCTGGAGGAGACGGCAGTTTCCGTAAAGATGGCCAACATGTAAAGATCGTAGTCAGTTTACAGGGGGAGGATGCTCCCAGGAAAGAGGTTCGCCCTTAATGTTGTTATCAATAATGAACACAATCAACTCTGTTGTTGTGGCACAATCAGTTAAATAAGCCTGTTTTCTCAACATACACATTAGCATAGCCTCAACTCCAGTTCACCTTTACTGATTGGCTTGTTACACAAAGTCAGAGGAAGTGGTCAAGACTGTATTCTGGTACTGACGAGGTATTATTAGTCTCTGACTTGCTCACTAGTGGACAGAGCTTTGAGTCCTCCAGATTTATGAAAACTATGCAGGCCAATGTGTGAACAATGACACAAATCTTCACTTTTAGTCATTATAACCCTGATCTTTTAGAACCAGGATGCAAGGACACAGTTAGGAACCAGAAGACTGGACATATCAGTAAACTGCCTGAAAGTACAATATTTCCAACGCATGTGCAGTTAGTCAGTGACATGTTCCAGCATGTACAGTGATCTGTATGAAATTCCATTTAGTGCAAGACTTTAAGGACAAAAAGTACTAAATAGTAATGTATACAGTGTAGAGTATAAGAATATAGTACAGACTGGGCGATTTGGGACAGAGCCTCCGTGTCACTAATAAGTATGATGGCATTTTTTGTCTTTTAGGATTCCAGACCGCGGGACTTCCTGATCGGCTGTATAGGAGTCAGTGGGAAGACCAAATGGGACGTTTTGGATGGAGTAGTGAAACGCCTGTTTAAAGTAAAGTTTACATAACAAGATCATTCTTATCCTTTATATTGTGCTAACATTGGGTTGATAAATGGATTTTAAAAAGGTGCATCAATATTTACATACTCAGACTTGGCTTACACAGCTGGTTAACTTTTAGTTGGATAATTCAGATCATTAAAATAATGAACCTGCAGTTCATACCTCTGCGTTTGCCAGGTTTTTCTTGTTCAGAGCTTTTCGAGATTTTAAGATGAATTCATATTATCACCTTTAAAGACATGGACTTTAAACAGGAAAAAAAATGTGGACTGACAAAGGACATTTTTGTTCAGTTTTTGTCCTTTGCTGTCAACCTTAACCGTGATAAGAGGCAATAAAATACTGATTAGAATAACATAACATAAAAATTACAAGATAGCAAATATTCAAATAAACATTGAACAGTAGTATATTGTGAATATATTGAGGATTTTATTATTAAATCCTCACAATGTGCAAGTCAGTCAGTTGTGGATACGACTCAGAGCTGTCGCACTGCCCTCGCCAGGCATCCGTCGGGGCCAGAGGCACAGAACACAGACACCATCATCACAATAACATTATTACTACACTATAATAGACTTTACAATGTACATAATTACTAATACAGTTACTGAAGATCTCTAGATTGATTTTATTATAAAATATGTTTTGTTTAATGACAGTCATGCAATGTTATTTTAAAAAAATTGTAACATAGCCAGCACTGAAAAGTGAGGACAGATCAGACATTTTGTTGTTTGTTTGTGGTTTCTTGTGTAGGAATACATCAGGCATGTGGAGCCAGTCAGTCAGCTGGGACTGAGCTCGGACAGCGTGGAGGCATATCGTATAGGGGACGTGATCAGGCCCGGTAAAGCAGAAACACCAGAACTGCTGCCCTGTGGATACTTAGTGGGGGAAAACAACACAATAAACATTTCACTTAAAGGTACACAAAAACATAGATATTCCTACACACACACACACACACACACACACACATCTAAAAACACTGAGTGTGTTATACTCAGACTTCAAAAATTGGTCTAAGGTGATAGTGTGTGTGTGTGTGTGTGTGTGTGTGTGTGTGTGTACAGGTGTGAGCTCCAACTCAACTGACTCACTTGTCTTTGAGATGTTAATCCCGAAGCCTGTGTTGCAGCGCTACGTATCCCTGCTGCATGAACATCGCCGTCTCATTCTGTCTGGTGCGTTACATTTTGTCATTATTACTGCCATTATACTATACTTTAAATATGACAAGAAGATAGCAACCAGCCAGTAGACCCCAAAGACCAACATGAGGAAAGGAACAGGACACAACCGAAGCTGTTCTTCCATAGTGTACTTCTTATCATTATACTACCCAGAGGAATAGTACTAGCTGTGATGACGGTTGACCCTGACAGTCAACTGACAGACACGCCCAGTGTAACTGTTCTAACTCTCCTGCAGGTCCAAGCGGCACGGGGAAAACATACCTGGCCCTGCGTCTAGCTGAACACCTGACTCTGCTTGAGGGACGCACTGATACACACACTGCCATCGCCACCTTCAACGTGGACCACAAGTCTAGCAAGGTTAGGCCACATGCAGCTGAACAGGCCACATAAGATACTCGTTTCTGTTTGAGGAGAGGTCAATCTGTTAAGTTAATCTGTAAAACTGCACTGTTAATTATCAACTTCATACTCTTCTTCTTGTCTCTCTGTCTATATCCCGCTCTCTCCCTGTCTGTCTGTATCCCTTTGTCTCTCTCTCACTCTCTCTGTCTCTCTGCGTAGGAGCTGCGACAGTATTTGTTGGCTGTAGTGGAACAGTGCAGTGTGGATCAACGTGAAGCTCCTTTAGTCATCATCCTGGACAACTTGCATCATATCAGCTCACTGGGGGAGATATTCAATGGCCTGCTCACCCAAACATGCCAGCACTGGTACGACAGGTGGGCAGGCAGGCAGGCAGGCAGACAGACAGACAAACAGACAGGCAGGCAGGCAGGCAGACAGACAGCCAGAGAGACAGGCAGGCGGACAGGCAGACAGAGAAACAGGCATGCAGGCAGAGAGACAGACAGACATGCAGACAGACAGACAGGCAGGCAGACAGACAGACACACAAGCAGGTAGACTCGATGCACACCTCGAGTCTCAGCCAGATGAGCTGTGAAGGTTTCTTGTTCACATTCTTAAAAAAAGGCCTGAATACTCCACCTAATATTTGTTATTTCTTGGTACCACAGAATAGTTACTGTTTATTTGTTTTGAATGTTTACTTGTTAATTAGCTTTTGTGTCTTTTCTCCAGCCCGTACATCATTGGCACTATGAGTCAGACCACGTCTTCGTCTCCAAATTTGCAACTTCATCATAACTTCAGGTACCAAACCAGTACATATCTGATATACTGTTTATCAGGGTGTGAGGATGTATTTGTTACACTCTCATACTGTTATATACTGTATATCATTTCCCATATCATTATCATTGTATATCCTGCATATTATTACAGTTCTTTTAAAGGAGGTCAAAATGTTGTGGATAAAGCGATCAGCGTTGCAGTATCACCAACATGTTGAGTGTAATTGATCACATGTTCCTTGATCTTGTTGCTCCTTCTCAGAATGTTCAACAGACCTGATCAAAACACACAGTAGTATTTTTGTTATTTTTGTGATCATGCTGTGCTAACATGATCGTAGTCCCTGACTTAGTGAACTAGCATGAAGGTGTATTTTTGATAGAGACTCCACAGCACTTCTGTAAGTTTCTCTTGATAAGGCTGAATGCTAGAAATATAGATGACCATTAGTTGGCAGTGTCACAGTTTAAAGCCCAGGTCATATAATATGATTTTTATTTTGTTAATATTGTAAATTAAATATGTGCATACCACTTATTTTTCATTAGACTAATTAACTTGACTAAAATGCATTTTTATAGCAATTTTGTTTATTTAAATAGCTTCTTCTTCTTCTTCTTCTTCTTCTTCTTAATGTTCATTTACATTTCATTTCTAGTCCACGCTTGTGTCCTGGTATTGGTATTGGTATTCTCTTAAAAGCAAAATATTTTAGGCTCCTTCAGACGTTAGTAGACAAATGGGTTTTGCACACAAATGTGGTTTTGTGTATGTTCTTTAGCTGGCAGTTTGGGTTATTTGTGTGCTGTCACAAGTGACTCTCACTAACACACAAGGTGCAGTGTGAACAAAGGTAGATTACGGCCTCCTTCTGCTGAGATTCACAACAAACCTCTAACGCTAAACTTCTCCAATGTGCTGCAGGTGGGTTTTGTGTGCGAATCACACAGAGCCAGTGAAGGGCTTTCTGGGCCGTTTTCTGAGGAGGAAGCTTCTTGAGACAGAAATCGGCAGCCGCACACGTAATCCAGAGCTGGTGAAGATCATTGAGTGGATTCCTCGTGTTTGGCATCATCTCAACTGCTTCCTGGAGGCTCACAGCTCCTCAGATGTCACTATCGGTGAGAAAGACTCCAGTGTAATCAGTGTAATCTCCAGTGTAAAAGTTCATCTTAACATAACTGCTATAAATGTTTGTGTGTGTGTGTATGTGTGTGTGTGTGTGTGTGTGTGTGTGTGTGTGTGTGTGTGTGTGTGTGTGTGTGCTGCAGGACCGCGTCTGTTCCTCTCATGTCCGATGGATGTGGACGGATCACGCATTTGGTTTACAGATCTGTGGAATTACAGCATCATCCCATACATGCTGGAAGCTGTCAGAGAGGGTTTGCAGGTAATTCTGTAGGTGTCACTATCTGCCAAGCCATCAGAGGGTCATATATAAAACATCCACCATGTCTGAGTTCTCTGGCATAAACACACCTGATGTGACACCACTGTGATGGTTCTCACAGTCAACAGAGAAGCAGCTTTTCTCTTGCATCAGTTTCTACTTGAAATGACTTGATTTTACTTGATATTTACAGTTTGTATAGTGAAAAGGTAGAAACTATGTAAGTTTAGATTTGTAACCTAGTACTGCTGATTTCAGCCCAAATTTACTAACACAAGAAGATCACTGTAACTGATATTTTTTCAGCAGAGTTGATGAAGACAGTTGACTTTCCATACAGTATATGTTATTTCTCTTCACTTTAGTTGTGCATAAAAAAACAAATGAAGATCTTCTTTAAATATTTGTCAAATTCAGAGAGTAACCATACAAATATGACCTTGCTCTGGGCATCTGCGTTCAAACCATAACTCTGGAAATTCACCCTGGAGCTTTCAGAGTTCTGAGAAAAAACGATTGCAGAGAAGATGCGCGTGCGCACACACACACACACACACACACACACAAAATCATAAACACTGTAGGCCTTCCAGCACTCCACCAACAAATTATAAT
>JAQQZU010000007.1:872747-885486 GCA_030068025.1 Parauchenoglanis punctatus | reverse complement strand
CACACACACACACACACACACACACACAAAATCATAAACACTGTAGGCCTTCCAGCACTCCACCAACAAATTATAATCCTTTGTGGCCAGTGTTGCAGTGTTTCTAACAGGATGAGTATACTGATTGTGTTTGTGTCTCTTTCCACTCCAGCTATACGGACGCAGAACTGCATGGGATGATCCTGCTCGTTGGGTGAAGGACACCTTCCCATGGCGTTCAAGCTCCCAGCACCCTGATTGGCCTGCTTTGCTAAAACTTCGCCCAGAGGATGTGGGTTTGGATGGAGGCTCTACCTCTAAAGAGGGTGCTATCAAACAGAACACCCAGAGCGACAGTGATACTGATCCACTGGTGAGAAACACACACACACACACACACACACACACACACACACACACACACGCATAGACATAGACACACAGACGCAGACAGACAGGTATAAACATTGTGTATATCTCTCTCTCTCTCAGATGAGCATGCTGATGCGTCTGAAGGAGGCAGCGAACTGCTCCAGCACTCAGAGTTATGACAGTGACTCCAACAGTAATGGTCACCATGATGACATCCTTGACTCATCACTGGAGTCAACGCTCTGATGCTACATTTTTAACTTTTACTTACAAACTTCCTGTGAATGTTTCCTCATGCCCGGGCAGCACTGATCGACCTGCTGCTTCTATTTTTATCCTATGCGAAAACTTTATTTAAAGGAAAGAAATGAACTGCACTCCTCACAATTCAACTTGCTTTAGGTCAAGTTACAAAACGACAAATTTTAAAATGACAATTTGAAAAACTTAAAAATAGCCCAACAAAATAATCCAGTACCCATAATGTAACTCATGGAGGCAAAAAAGGGAACAGGCTTCATGAACTAAAGAAAAAGAAGAAGAAGAAGATGACAGAAACTGCACTACTTATAATTCATCTTCAAACCACCTGCTGTGATGGATGTATTAAAGAATAGCACATGACATTAGACAAAGATATTCCAGAAATTCTATAGTCCACCTATAATGTCTAGTAATAATAATAAGTCTTAAAGCTTTGTTAAATATCTTCATATACCAGTTTTACGTATCCCTGACCTGAAGCCTTTTGAGAAACATCAAAGCTCTTATCCTCACTATCTCTTCTCTCATACTGAGTTCTGTTGACAAAATGGTGCTATGAATGATTTTGTGCTCTTTGCTACTGTGAATGTCTGGACACGCATGACGGTGGCTCACAAAAGTTTATTCTGATGCTGGCCATCATTTTAAAGACAACTTAAAGACAAAGGATTGGTGCATTCTGGGAGACTTTTTGGAGAACGATGTGACATGAAGTAGTGTACGTGTATTTCCTGTTCTGTAATCATTTGTTTGCATGATCATTAATGGTACCTCAGTGTGGAGTTTTTTCTTTTTTGAAAAGTGAGATGTGTCTAGCAGGCCTGCCTTGCACTCATTCACTGTTGACCACCCTCGTTCTCTACATTTTCTTCCCCTCGTTTTGGTGCTGAAGAACCCAGTGCCTTACTGTGTTTTGGAATGAGAACCTAAGAACTTTTCACTTCCTCTCAAACAAAAGGGCTTCATGCTGCACATCTGTGCAGCTCAGAGTGGCTTTATCATTGTAATAATGCTTAAAATCATCGTAGTGCTTATTAAACGAAGGTGCGGAAAGAAAATAGTAATAGCACAAAACTCTGAGACTTTGTTGAGTGCTTTGACGGAGCTGCACAATGTTGAGTAAAAAAAGCGTGTGCATATGTCCGTGTTTATACCTCATCTACTGTCCAGAACTTTACTTTGGCCTTAATTCCCATGCTACACCACTGTGAAGGGGAATGACTTAGAGTCCTTATCATGGAATCCTAAATGTAAACTGGTTTTCTAAAACCAGCGAAATATATTTTGTAAACATTGTTAAAGTTTCAAAATGTGCTCCTTGCCTGCCAGGTCCATAAGCTGCAAAAAACAGCCCATTTTAGATTTTTTTTTGTTTCTTCAATGTCAAAACTCATTTAAATATACTCGCCCCTTTTACCTTTCAGCAGGTTAGCCTCAATCCACAAGTCGAGTTTCATTCTAATATCTAATTTATTCAGACGATTCAGCAGATATTATAAGTGGACTTCAGGGAAAAAGATCAAATACAAAAACAATGTAGGATACGGGACCTTAATGCTAATTAATATCTGATGAGACTTCTACTGCTTTTATAGACTTTTAGGAAGAGCTCCTGAATGAAATGACAGAAGAAACAAGTGTTCACTTTTAACTCAGTTAACACTTGATGTTAGGATTTAATTTGTTTTAATTCCTCATGAATTGCATACGCAGTGCTGATTTTATGCAGTTTTTTGTTAATAATGTCGCATACATTCAGCCTCTTGATCCTATGCAACATTGTTCAGATTTGAAATGGAAGCCAAATATGGTATCAGCACTGCCAAGTGTGTGTATGTGTGTGTGTGTGTGTGTGTGTGTGTGTGTGTGTGTGTGTGTGTATTTATATAAATATTGTTTGTACAGTGTGTACATACTTTGTGAATAATTCTCAGATTATGATGTGCCTACATTTTATAAAGTTGGATGTAAGTTGATTCAAGCACAGATTCGGGACATGTTTTAACTTTATTCTCATTATTGAATGTTTATTTGCTGTGTACATGATTTAAATACACAACATTCATTTTTTTTAAATCCTGCATTTGGATGAATAAAACTTTACATACATGTTTATAATATTTTGTGTACAATTATTTTTTTCATAACCTTTGAAATAACAGTGATAGACCAAGGATCAAATAAACTATTTACATTAAGGACCTAAGCATATCAAAAATTTATTACATCACATAAATTCAAATGTACTAGGGTTAGGTGTTTTTTTTTCCCCTTTTTAACACTAATGTTAAGAGGTGTTGTTTACGTGGCTAAGGATTCAGATGGATTTAACTGGATTCGGCTGTTCGATACAAAGAAACGAAGATTTTTCGTATAGACTATCTGGCCATTAGAAAATCCATTGGTGATTTTTTTCAGTGATTTTAGTGATGATTAGTGATGATAGTGACGTCACATATTCGTCCCTCGCTCCATGCACTGCATCTCGCAGAACACACACTTCCTTCTGTTTCTACCATATGGATTTGTCAGAATAACAAGCAGCACACATGTATTTTTGTGTAAGTCAAAGACTTATCCTATTTTTTGTCTTTAGTTTTCCAACCACTTCACCTCATGTTTCAGCTTTTCTCATCTCTTAACCAGGACATGCTGTCATGTGGATAAGTATCTGTGTGTTTTATCCTAATGCACACTGACAAAAAGAAACAATGACAGCTCGACTCGAATAATCTCACTACACTTATGGCTGGATCATTCATTGTACACAATGGTTCCTACCCTGAAGTAGGAGCTAAAAAGTTTAAAAACAGAGTTCCAAGAACTACTGTATAATCGTTCTCAGTTCCTGCAGTGTGAAAATACAAAAAGGGGGTATTTCCTCCTCTTAGAACTATGAAAAAGTTCCTTTGCTCCAAAAACACCTTGTGTGGCAAGAACCTGTGCTGTTATAACAATATTTCCTGGATTCGGCCAAGTCTGTGATGCCAGTGATAAAAGTGCAGAAAGTTGATTCTGATGATATCTTAATTTTAGGTGGAGATTAGAAATGTACTATTGACTTTACACAGGATAGGAATGGTAAAGAACCCCTTGTCTGCAAGTGTTTTGAAGAGGGTAGTTAGCTTGACTGATCTTCTAGATATATGGAGAAGGTTACACAATATGCATTTGTAAATGCCTCTTCAGATAGAATTTTTTGCTGAAACCCTAGACAGATTGTATATCTCAATAAGTGTATGGAATACAGTGTCTGATATTTCTTTTCATCTGAGCACTTTCTCTGATCATAGTGTTACAATGGATGCCTCTTTTGTACTGAGAAGGTAGTATATGTGCTTATTGTCACATTGCATCCACCTCTGTCTCATCATTCGCAACACAGAATGAACTCTGTTTCCCAGCAGTCTCAGCAGTCTACAGATATGCTCACTGAGGACTGCGTTTCCCAGGACTCCTCAAAGCTTCCAAAAAGGTTCCCAAGTATACTAATTGATGTCAGCTGTTTTGAGTTTCATGTATGTGTCTGTTTAACACCCTGGTTGTCATTCACATTTTGCAAAGTGTTGTTAGTGTCACATTGCATAGCCAAGCCTCTTTGTCATTCTGAATATTTTGGTTTTATATCACAGTCTGTATTTTGACCTTGATTTTTGCTTAGTCTTGGATATTTCTGTTTGCCTGTGTTTTGACCATTGCCCGTTTGACTCTTTGAATTACCGTTTGACTGTTTCATTACCTGTTATATGTCTGCCTGTTCTTTGGACTGTTTGTCTGGCTTTATTTGTGGCTGGAAGGGGTGGCCTATCCATTCACCATTTATACTGACCACAAAAACCTGGAGTACTTAAAGGCAGCTAAATGGCTGAATCCATGCAAGGCACACTGGGCTCTGTTCTTTGCCAGTTTTAATTTTAATTGGCCTCCATCGTGTTTCCTGAGAGCAATGACTTGGGAGATAAATGAGCAGATTGCCCACTCTCTGCCACATCATGTTCTCGAGGGATGCCCCTGTTCATTCCCACACAGCACCAAGCTCGTCTCATCACTTGGGCTTACGTTTCTCCAGGCACCGGACATCCTGGTACTCAACACACCTATTCACTACTACAAGTACTGTACTGTACAAGTACTGTAGTACAAGTACTACAAGTACCAAGTACTGTGGCCCAATATGATGAACGATATTAATAAATTCATAACATCTTGCTCTACTTGTGCTGCATCCAAGGTCCCATGTACACTGGCCATGGGGAAACTCATGCCACTACCCACGTTGAGTTGACCATGGTCTCACAACTCAGTAGATGTCTAGGGGCAATATGACCATCTTAATTGTGGAGAATAGAGTCTCGAATGCTCTCCGGATCATTCCCTTTCCTGAGCTTCCTGAGCTCACTGCTTTCCACATGGTGGAACTGCTATTCGAGAATGTATTCCAGTGTTATGGCATCCCCGAGGGTATTGTGAGTGAAAATTCTTCCAAGCGTCATGCTTCTTACCTGACACTTATAGGCACTTTAATGATAAGCTTTTAAATATACTCATTTTTTTAAAACCTTTTGAGGACTTTTGGGAATATTGGAGGGAACAAAATCATTTATATGAGAGTAAGTCACAGTAGCGGGAAATTGGAAAAGTAAAAATTAAGGTCTTCTGCAAACATTATACTTCTCTTTCAACTATGGCAATTCTCTTAAGCTTTTAGAAATGGAAATACATTTTGGTATAGCAACTTTTGGTAAAAAAAAAAAATCAGCTTCATTAAGAGGATGTTATAAATTTATTCTTTTTATAGAAAAGTGCTAAAGGGGTTTTAATTAGAAGCCGGGTAATCACATTGAGGGTGGGCCTACAGCTTTCTCTTTTAGTCTTGTTGATCCTAATAAAGGATAAAAAAGTCTTAAAGTGCCAAGTAGTAGAATGTCTAACCCTTAATGTGAGGTGCAGAGGTTTGCAGAAAATGTTTACACAGACTTGTATGCTGCAGAGGGCATAGATCCACAGAGTGGGGAGGATATTCTGCAACACCTCTCACAGATCAGCCTGAATCAGAGGCAAACCTTGCACTTTGCTATCACTCTTCAGGAAGTGACTGTAACTGTCTGCAGGCATAGGTGGTCTCCATGTGGATTTTTATAAGAACTTCTGGAGTTTGACTGGTAACGACTTTTTTTGAAGTACTGATAGAGTGGATTGAAGCTGGATTTCTTTGAGAGCAGTTTCACCTGAAGCTCAGGGAAAAGTGTAGATCTTATGTAAAGTCCATTGGAGACAAGAGGTAATGCTTTGCATTGCCTGGGACATTTTTTATTTCTGTAATCAGGTTTTGGATAATACAAAGTATTCACTACTAATACGTAATCACTACTTTCACTGCTGAGTGCCAAGAACTTGCCACTCCTAGGTGTTGAAGCTTTGTAATACTTGCCTTGATGAACACAGCTCTTGCAGAGGGGGACTGAAAGTGGACAGTTTTTTCAATTTTTTTCAAATCCACAACTTGTAAAGAAAAAGTGTCTCCTTTCCAACCCACATATTAGGTATAATCTCTTCCTCGGGTACTTAAAAATTCCAAGCTTTTTGGAGTGACTGATGAAAAGAGGCCCAACAAGCTCTACAGAGTCCAATAAAATAGTTGCATATCCATATCAAGTCCAGGCTTTTCTGTGCAGAGATTACACGTTCTCCCCATACCTGTGTGGGTTTCCTCTGGGCACTACGGTTTCTTCCCACAGTTCAAAAACATTCTGATTAGGTCAGTTAGCTACTCTAATTTGTGAATGTGAGCATGAATGGTTCTTTGTCTCATAACCCCCACCCCCTTGCCTCTCGCCCGAAGTTAGCTGGAATTGGCTTCAACTTCCCCGTGACCCTGTCAGATAAGTGGTGAGTATGGATGGATGGATGGATGGATGGAAAACTGAAGGATGCAGTGAATGTTTTCAGTCACTAGATGGAGCTCTGCTGTACAAATTACCCTGGGGTAATCTGCTGTTTAGTCCCCATGGTTTTGAGTTTATTAGTCCATCTATGTTTTACTTGCAATCTTTCTGCATCTGTTCAGGTGGCAACAGATGTCAGACCTGAAAAAATGATTTCTTTACAATTTTCTACCTGGAAATTGCCATAAAGGATGTCTATGGATGCTATGTATATGGTACAGATGCTGCCTGAGATTGTATTTAAGAGGATTTTTTGTTTCATCTATATAAATTGTGCAGCACATCACACACATCATGCTATAAATAATATTTTTCATCACCAGAGAAACCCCCTGTTACTCCAGTAAGCCCAGAATTTCGGTTAAATACAAAAACGTAATCAGTCTGAATGACAACTCCTCTTTGTTTTTAGCTCTGGTGTTGCTCTTTAACTGAGCGTGCACTAAAATATCCTATAAATTCTTTCCCTTCTGAGTTCTGTAATCAACCAAAACCACCCCAGCTGTGGACACTGAAAAGAGCATGTCTGCCGGTGTCTTTAAAATAGTCCTATATTTTAGTAGTGAGTCTCTTAGGCCCTGTTTAGACTTGGCTTTAAAATGCATCTTGGGTGAAATGCATCTAAAATGTATATCTAAAATGCATCAGATAATGCTAAATACAAGTGTAAATAACTGCCAAGATGTATTTAAGATGTATTCACTCAAACCTCTTACCGAGGTGATCTGGGATGCACAAATCTTTTGTAGTGTAAACACTACTGTGTCCTGATGCATCCCCAACAAAGATGTAACAAGAAATGTTACAGGCGGTAAAGAAACCTAAACACAAGTGCTCAGTTTGACACCTTGGAGACACATGGTAGTGGGGTGTAAACGGCGATGTGCCCCGCCTGTCCACTTTCTGAGCCGATTGCCCAAAACACAGTTTAAAGCCAAGCGTAAATAGGGCCTTAGTGCTATGATTCTCATCCATCTCTATTAAAAAAATACTGTGTCTAAAAATTCAACCTTTTCTTTTTGCAGGTTGTTTTAATTTTAATCTAGGGTGATGGGCATTCAGCACAGCAACGAAAGCTAAGAACGCTTCCTCAGAGCCAGTCCATAGGCCAAACAAATTGTCCAAATATCTGAGGTATAATGGTGTCTTGGTGAATTTTTCAAAAGCCTCTTTCTCCCATTCTTCTAGGTAAATCCTCATAGGATGGTGAATATTTTCTGCCCATTGCACATCTTCAGATCTGCATATAAAATGTCCCATTAAAGTCATGAAAAGTTAAAGAAATTCTCAATAAATTTAAAATTTCACTATCTGGACTTGTACCTCCTGCAGGACACAACAACACAACCTGACTCCCCATAAATCAGCTGACTTGATAATGTTATTATTGATAGCCAGCTCCTGTAACACTCATCTATGGTTAATAGTGATGTTATGTTTGACCACTGCTTGTATCTGTAGGGCCTCAAGGTTTTTCCTGTCCATTTTAATCAGGTCCTGGATTGATGTTGAGAGTGTGGAACAAACTGGTTCCTAAATGGATGGGTCAGTAAATGGAATATGTGGACAACTGGTCTGAAATTAATACTAATCCCAAAATTTAAATCTTCTATGAAAGAAATTCAGGTCTTTTCATATTTCTAATTTACTAAAATTACTAAGGATTGAAATATAAGCAAGGCCTCTTTTCAGGATGTCTTTTGCATCTCATTCATTATGAGTGAAGAGCAGGGGTTGGTCACACTAGATAAAACGGAGTCAGTACTACGACAATGTATCCCCCTACATAATTAAGTGATCTAGCCATGAGCGGAGGGTCATCTGGGCTATCCCTGAAATCCAATAGACTAGAATAAGGGCTTTCATTTTAAAGTGCAGGGGGTGTATCTCTGCCAGAAAGTTGTATTTTAGTGCGATAACTGTTTCAGTTTTCTATAACTTTGTGACGATTCAAGGTATATTAGCACTTATTCCAAAATGTGTAAATATTTAAAAACAAACAAAGGAACAAACAATTATCAATAATTTGTTACATAACAGGAACTTGGGGCAAGCACACATTTAATTGCATTTTCTATTATGTTAAGGTTAGGGTTGGTGCTCTGATATATCTTTGGGTGGGGTTATAGTTATGTATTGGTGCTGGAGTGTTTTTCCCTTGTAACAACAATTTATTGCATAGTTGTACATAGGGAACCAAGCAATGTGCAGCACATGTGCCAACCCATGGACCAGTGGTTAAGCACTGCCATTGTTCTGGTAGCAAACCTCTGCTTTGGGGCCTATTAATTTAACAAATCCAATTGAATGTAACTCGATTAGGCTTTGAGTTGGTAGGTTGGGGTTCATTGCTTCAGATCTCAGCACCACCAAGCTGCCGCTGTTGATCCTTTAACCCTCAGCTGCTCAGTTCTGCCTCAGTTCTAAGTCACTTGGGATAAAAACGTCAGCCAAAGGAGCAAATGTAAATGTAGGAAAAAGGTATAAATATCCTCTCCCTGGTCACATATTTAGTAAGTGTGTCAAAGACAAAGTTTTAGTGGAGAGAGGTTTTTGTGTTTTGTGATTATTCATTCTTTCATTAAACTTCAATAAGAGTTTTATGCTGATAAGGTCTTCTGTGAATCTGGAGCATAGAATTAAATGAAAAGTAGAGCATCTTTTCAGTGTTTAAAATACTGAACAAATGCAATTGCACTTGGGTTCAGCAGTCATTTTACAGGGGAAGTCACTGAATTTGGGGAAAGATTATTGCTTTTGAACTCAACAGCCAAATGCCAAACAAATACACACCTCCCTTTAGAGGCTCCACCTCCCAAATTCATGGACCTGCATTGCCAAGGCAACGACATCAGCAACCCCCATAGTACTTTCAGCTCACTTGAGCTTTCTCACATGTACACACACCTCAACAGCACTTACTGAAGGACAGATAGACAGACACATACAGATTCATGTTTTTCCAGAATATGTAGTTTATTTAATAATCTATTCCTATTTAATAATTTAACAGTAATCACAAACAATTCTCAGTTTAATGTTACAATTTATTGACATTTATTTTTACAAAAACATAAACATACAAATATGAATACACCGAGACACACATGCGTTCATATAAATTATACACAAGACTACAGCCTTTAATAAAAATATCTATAGGAAATATAAATGTACGTAACTCAACATTCTTAGTATTAAATATCCATACAAAAATATTTGTTCAAATACTGTACAGTTCAAAAACCGCTGTGCAACACAGCAACAACGTTAAACCATGTGTGTGCTGATAGGATCCTACACACACACACACACACACACACACACACACACACACACACACACACACACACAGTTTATTAGAGATTTCTAATAAAGGTTATGACACCATGATCTCATCCTCTGAGTCAGAAGAGTCTGAGTGTTTGCTTGAAGGTGAGGACATGGTAAGGTGTGAGCACTCAGACTTTGGTGAAGGGTATGAGTGTGTAGTGTGTACACTCCTCACTCCATCCTCCTCATCCCCCTCCTCATGGTGTAATGGTTTATCCTGCACGTCACTCAGGTCAGGATGAGGGTTGGTCCGCGTGGGCAGCGTCTGTTCCCTGCAGCCTCCAGATGACAGCAGCTCACGCTCTTTTGAGTTCCTCCACTTCATCCGCCGGTTCTGAAACCAGATCTTTACCTGCATACAGAAAGCAAAGGGAGAAAACTATGAATATATCAAGCTGTATGGGTGATTATAATATGTACCCTCATTGGCCACTTTAATAGGAACACCTGTACACCTTTATGTTCCTGCATTTATCCAATCAGCCAATCGCGCATTAGTGCAATACACACAATGATGCAAATACAGGTCAAGAGTTTCAGCTAATGTCCTCATCAAGCATCAGAATGGAGGAAAACGTGATCTCGGTGACTTTGACTGTGGCATGGTTGTTGCTGGCAGATTGGTTGGACTGTTTAAAAAACCTGCTGATCTCCTGGTATCCTCACACACCAGAGTCTCTAGAGCTTACACACAGAATAGTGTGAAAAACCAAAAAAACAGTCACTCCAGTGTTGCAGTGTGTGAGGGCAGAAACACCATGTTGATGAGAGAGGTCAGAGGTCAGAGACCAGGCTCATTCTATCATGTCTGGCAAAAAGCATTGTAAATAAAATTACCTGAGAATCTTTAAGGCCCAGTTTGGTGGCGAGCTTTTTCCGGTCCGGTTTGCTTATGTACTTTTGTTTTTGGAACATTTTCTCTAGAGCTTTACGTTGCACGTCGGAGAACACAGCCCTGCGCAACATCCCTCGTCTCGGCTTCCCTCTGGAGGCCAACGGCCATGAGAATGTCCCAGGAACTGGGACCACTGAGGATGATCCTGAACACCCATAAACAACAAGAAGGGAAATTTTAAAAAGTGATTGCGTGTAACTGTGTCAGAGACAGAGGAGTAAATAAATGATTCACATATTATTATTATTATTATTATTATTATTATTATTTATTTTATTTTATTTTATTTTATTTTATTTTATTTTATTTTATTTATTTATTTTTTATGCTGCAATAGCCTAGTTTTCCCTGAGAAGTCTTTCAGTTATTTTTGTGTTTATTTCCGCTTACATATCAGTAATTCTGTCAAATGTCTGCACACAAAAAGAAAAAAAGATTTTCTAGAACCTCTTCTCTCTCTCTCTCTCTCTCTCTCTCTCTCTCTCGCTCTCTCTCTCTCTCTCTCTCTTTCTTCTGGAGTGAGAAAGACACGCGGTGGCTAATTAGCACATGAGCGCTGCCCTGTGTATTCGTATGTTAAGCAGGAGGCGCGTTCAGCCGTACACAAACACACACACACACACACACACACACACACACACACACACACACACAGCTTAATAAAGCGTGAAACGGTAACGGTGTCCTAATGAAGTGGCGGAGAAAAGAGCCGCGCGCACGCGGACACAAAGCCCTGGAGGCTATTTACTAAACTCCACTCTCAGACTAAAGCATGGACGCGCCGCGGAGACGCGCCGGAACACCGGGAACGCGCAGAGCCTCCGAGCGCTTTCAGTAGCGAACACGAGAAAGGCTTGAGGGTGAAAAGAGACGCAGTTTATTATTCACCCTGAAGAAAAGCGCAGCCTCAAAGGCCTTTTCTTTCTTTAGACTTTAAAAAAGCAGCCGTGTGAAGGGCTGAAGCTGAAGTGCGCACTCCACCCTAATGACACTCAGACAGTTTCTGTCGAACAAAAAAGTTACTTTATTCATTTCATTCATCTCCAACAGTCATTTCACTGCCAATAGAGGAAATATATTATATTTATAAAATAATAATAATAACAATAATAATAATAATAATAATAATAATAATGTTAATATATTATTTCTTTATTCTAATTATCAGCATTTAAGTCTAGTTAGATGTATAAACAGTATTTGCTTAGACTTTAATCTATTTTTATGTTTACTGATATATAGACTAAGCATAAGGTTCGAGCATGATATTTTCAAGTTATACCATTTTAATATCATTTTACTCCCTCTCTGTTATTAATTTTAATTTTTAACAGGTAAGTCAGAGTGCACACTGTCAGCTGTGTATCTGCTAATATCGAGCAACAAACAATGGATCTCACAGATATTAACTTATTGTTATTATCAGTTAGATTTGATCCCGCAGTTTTAGAAATGTTCAGTTTGATTAATCTATTGCTCGGTTACAGTGATTAGCATTAAATTACACACAGTTGATTAATATTTTAAGAGTATTTTTCTTTCCTGACTACGAAGTGTATTGCTTATTAGACCTCAGCACTGATGAATTTTCAAATCATTGCTTAATATAACTTAACTGTATATAAACGCACTTGATATTACAGTAAACATACTTGAATATCACGTACTTGGGAATATCAACGTACTTGATAATTGCATTAATTGTTAGACATATTTTTATTAACATCCAGCACCTTTGCTCTGAGTTTAAACAACCAAAAAGCTTAATTAGGCTCATTTTGAAAGGTTTCATTTACTCAGAGTGTTCATGGATTATTATTGCTATAAAGTAATTACTTCCATAATCATTGAACGAGGTTTGAGGTCTTGAGATAAATTCTTAATAAAATCCGGTAAATTGGATCTGGTGTGTGTGTGTGTGTGTGTGTGTGTGTGTGTGTGTGTGTGTGTG
>JAQQZU010000007.1:867405-870833 GCA_030068025.1 Parauchenoglanis punctatus | reverse complement strand
CACACACACACACACACACACACACACACACACACACACACACACACACACACGAGCGAGCAGATTTATGACTGGATTAGACACATCAATTTTACACTCTCTTTACATCAGCGATTAGATTTCGTAGCAGAAGTTCGGCACACATTCATTTTTCATTTAACTCAGTGGTGCATTAACATTTAAGTGCGTTAAACACAACATATGACTCCAAACAACAAAACACTGCAGCCTTCACTTGATTCCTTCATACAATTAACACCTGTGAGATTAAACTAACTCTCTCTTCGAATGCTTTAACTTATCACTTAAAACATACAGCGTTTGCAGAAAATAATTGAACAGTGTGTTGAATTGAAGTGTTCATTAGTATCTTCTAGCAGTCTGTTAATTCATCATACATGTAATTGGTATTAAATCCCACGTTAATTAAATGCTGTATGCAATGTATTATTAACAAATAAAGGAATGAATGCAAATTATTTTTAAAATTGCAAATCAATGAACACAAATACATTTTGTAACTGAAACATCTTCAGCTTTCGTTGTGTGAAGGGTCCCCTGTTGCAATAATACGCCTGTAATCTTATTTAAATTCATTTAGCACCAGTTTCCCAGCACTCACATTCAGTCAGCAGTTTGTCTCGGTAACCACATTTTGTGCTCAGACAGTTGTCTAATACAATATTTGGGACTGAGCAAACTGACATCCTGTTCATTGTCATGCTAGGTTTAAGAGTTAAGTGGAACACCTCATTTTGTAACAGTGCATGCAATCATTTGCAGTTTGAGTTGCAGAAATACGCAGTTAAAGCTGAAAGTGAGAAGTGATGAAAGCATTTTGGAAGGTGTATTTACTGAAAGTGGGATGTAGTCAAGCAAGTAAAAACGGTTCATGGTTTGGTTTAAACAGAATGCTGTTGTGCTAACTGTGGATAACTGTGCTAAGCGTTTCAGAAAGAAAAAAACCCTCAGTACTGAAAAAAACCTTTCTGATGCGATTTTTACTTTTTGCACAAAAATGATCCAGTCTATCACTCAGAGCTTTTTTGCGGCTGTGTTGCAGTAGCTGTATGAATGGTGGGGAATTAGTGTTTCACCGAAAAATTCACTTTCCCACCTGCCTAATGTAAGTCCCTAAACACTGCCCCTTTTAATCTCTGATTTTGTTGCAGTATAACTTCTAAAGATAAAATCAGAGATAAAAATCAGATAAATGCCAATTATTTTCATTTATTCAACTTTAGCAGTGCACAAAAAAAAAACACTCCACAATCGGATCCACTACGAGTATAACACGGGTATTCATTATGGCTGTGTAGCTGAAGCAGAGAAACTTATAGTGAATAACGACGACGACAGCAACAACAACCACAAGTCTTTCATTACCGAATCACTGAACAATTCAAACTGCTCAAATTTGCTTGTAACACCATGATTAGATTAGCGTTTATTTACACGCTCTCTCTCTCTCTCTCTACATATATATATGTTTGTGTGTGTGTAATATAGATCTAATTGAATAAACTAATTATAATAGCTATTTAATTCATTTATAATAATAATAATAATAATACAGCTATATATATATATATATATATATATATATAGCTGTATTATTATTATTATTATTATTATTATTATTATTATAAATGAATAATATTATATTATAAATGAAAATTAATATAATTATCAAAGCTTTATATATATATATATATTACATTTTAATACAGAGATTATTTATAACTATAGGCCATATAAGCCTGTTTATTTCTCTATAACTCATCTGGGTTTTTTCCCCTCTCCCAGAATAAAAGACAGATTAAATCCCCATTTAAAAATCACTTATGCTTCCATTTGCTCAAATCCGATCCGCACTCTGTTACGGCTTTAAGCTCCTAAATGGATCTGTAACTGAATCGCTTTATAACAGATGTGTTAGATATGAAAAAAAGTCTTTATTCATTTCAGCAACATAGGGAGCAGAAGTGATTGTGTGTGTGTGTGTGTGTGTGTGTGTGAGTGTGTGTGTCTCATCCTGTTGGAGCGTGAAATGTCACCCTCAGCTGCTGTGTTAGAGAATAAACCGCAGTGCAATCTGTCCCACTCTAACCATGGCCTTTATTCAGAAACAAGGTGCACAAGCACTGTGAGACTTTTAAACTCACATGAAACTCTTTAAACCTAAAATCATTTGCCCTGATATTAACATTGAACTTAAACACACTCTCTCTCTCTCTCTCTCTCTCTCTCTCTCTCTCTCTCACACACACACACACACACACACACAGATAAAAATAATTTTTTAAAAAACACTATTTTTTCACTAGATAGCATTTTAAATAAAATTTGTTTATGATGCACCATTAGTGTACATCATAACCTTTAGTGTATGTGGATGTGACATTTGTGCAGTAAATAAATGAACTACTGAACTACTACACTACTGTTCATTAAATACACCTAGCCTTAGTGCCTTTATCAGGTGTGTTAGTTATAGTTAATGTGCTGGCACGTGTTTAAGTTATGGTGTCAGTTTTAGATACTAGTAAACGTATGAACGAAAGTATTTGGTCTTTGATTCTGAAATTAATCTGAGGTTAATATAGTAAATATATGCAATTAAAGCTGATAGCATGGTGTAAAGAGTGGATCTAAAATTGCGAGACCCCCAGGGGTCCATGAAGCATAGTCAGGGGTCTGTGATTTTCTTTTGTTTTTTAGTTTAGTTACAATATTGGAAATCACAATTCACCATTAACAAAGCCATTTATTGTTGAGTTCTTTTAGTTCAGCACATCTCAGCACATTTGGTGTCAATACACACATGCATCATGTTCAGGCTGAAGATGTGACTCAAAGTTTGAATGTGGGCGTGCATGTTGGAACCGATTCCAATGACAATGTAATTCCAATTTGGTATGTATAAATCATAAAGATGAACATAAAAGAATAAAGACATTCTGCTGTTTTATGACATCTGTTAATGCACAAATGAAACAAAAATAACCAAAATAATAATACAAAAAATAACATTACAATAAAAATGTTTTGAGGAGAGTGTGTGATGATTTAGATGTGTACAATAAGTCTTGAAGCTCCAGTGCTAATCTAAAGAAGCAAGCTTAAGACTACATTTTTGTGAATATTGTTCTCTACACACACCACCACACACACACAAGAAAATAACTCATCTATAGAAAATGTTCATTTTTCTTCCTTTTCCATTCAAATCCATATTTTTCCATATTAAACATACCATAATACTACTGCAATTTCAAATGTATGAGTATATTTAATATATTTACATACATTAAATTTATAAAATAACCATACTTATATTAATATGCTACACTTTTGGTGTGGCCTGAAAGTACCCTGTTGAACACCCGGAGAGGATTTGGAGCACTGCTCACACACCGAAGCGCCCT
>JAQQZU010000007.1:859905-862405 GCA_030068025.1 Parauchenoglanis punctatus | reverse complement strand
AATAAATAACAAATTAACAATAAATAAATTAATATAATAAATAATGACACATTTTAAATTTTACCATTGTCATTTGTCCATTGTTTGTCCATTGTTAGTCCATATGTTGTCCCCAGTAATTACTTTGTTAAATTCTTTTATTGAGTGAATATGCAAAATGCAACATATTTTCCATTTAAATAAAAGTATAAGAGGATTTTCTCAAAGAGGCTTATAAAAAATATTTTTAATTCAAACACAGCACTCTGTAGCCACTGAACACCTGCTTTGGCCTTTTGTGAGGCAAACTAAACTTGGCAAGCAGATTTAGCTATTGAAGAATAAATCTGAATACACTGAATAAATGTGTAGGAGAGTAAACGCTATATTAAGCTGAGTAACTCATTAATATGAGTTTGCTTCTGTTAAAGATGAATGTAAGAATGGTATTGATAATCTTCAAAAGAATTTTAAATGAGTTTTTTGTTTATTTATTTATTTTACTAAAAGTGGAACAATACAAAAAATTATTTTATCACATGAAACATACCTAAATGAAAAACAAAATCTTCAAAATTAAAAAAAAAGTTACATTCCAAGTTTGGGTTACATCCTAAACCACAGACTATCACTGTAAAATAGAGTGTACATATAAATACCACACCAAAGCTCATCCCCAATCACCTGGATACAAAGTCATAAATGAGCATTATTTGCAATCCCACTGTCATACAGACATCATTCCTTTGTTTTCCTCTTGTACACACGTCATTCATGTCCTTCAATAAAGCCCTCATTATATCGCAGTCACTATACATTCTCTTTGTTTTTCCCCTGAGGACAGCAAGAATGCCATGTAACCATGTCAGGGAGATTCTTCCAAGCTGACAGTGAACTACCATAATAGTCTATTGACTATTATGTCAAAATCTACTTCCTAAATTAATCAAAATAATAAACATTCAAAACTAAAAAAAAAAGACTAAAGTAGATACGGTAGATCAATTCACAGAAAATGATATTTATGAATTTGTGCATCTTTTTTGGAACAAATAACAAAAAAATCAAAAAAAAAATTGGAACACATTTGTCCCAGGGATTTTGAATACCCCTGTTCTAGCTAAAATGAAGGATCACAAATAGGTTGGACTGGGCCACATCCTTGCTGATAATGCCTGCATCACGTTGCTGGTGGTCACACTACACTCTGGTTCCAGATAGGCACTGCCAGCATGCTGAAAGCAAATGAACTGATTACAATATCTAGTGATATTATTATTATAGCATTAATGTTATCCAACTTACTGCTAGGATTGGAGTAATCACTGCAATCTACAGATGATAAAGGAACTGACTGACACCTTGCCAAGCCAGGATGTAGGGTAAATCTGCCAACTGGGTTTGTGCACAGTGTCAAGTGTGGTCAACACAATTTGTTCTGTTGAATTTTTGCAAATCAACCCTGTGTTATCTCAGCCTGCTGCCAATGAAGCCCAATAAAGAAGAGGGCAGGTTTCAAAATTACAAAACCACCATGGCCAAACAGACTGCACCACCTGCCTTGCAAAATTCTTAGGCAAGGAAAGTCATGCCATTAGGCCCCTAGTCTGAGCATTCCACAACTTTCCACAAAATCTTTTGTTGCCCCTGTCCCAACTTTTTTGGAATGTGTTGCAGGTATCAAATTCAGAATGAGTGTATATTTACAAAAAACGATAAAGTTTATAAATTTGAAGTATCTTTTCTTTGAATTGTATTCAATTTAACCATTTGCACATCATTGCATTCTGTTTTTATCTACATTTTAAACAGTGTCTCAACTTTTTTGGAATACGGGTTTTAAATTTATTAATGCAATTTACAATTTGCCTCTATCCAACACAATTCCCTAAAAGCTTAGTCAATCTGGGATCCCTTAAGGTACCTGTAAGTACTCTGTTGTGCTTTTTTGCCCTCCCAGGCTCTGAGCCGGCTGTCCATGGAGATTGTGCCCAGAGTGTGATCTTCCAGAGAGACCATTGGCATTTCTTCAGTGGACCCCACTGAACCTGGAACAAGAAGTCCTGGAGGGAGAAAAATCATTTGGTTATAAACCAGAGCATCCTGGTTTATAACATCCTGATATCTTATTTCTGGTTGGAATCATCACTTGGAAACCAAGTTGCTCCTGTTGAGGATGGCACCATATGAATTTCCTATACATACATATGCAACATATACCTAGAACTGTGAAGATGATGTTGGACTGCTGTTGATGAGCAGTTCTGCTACAGTAGCATAGGATATACTTTCCACAAACAGTTTTGCATTCAAATCTCCCTCAGTGAATCAGTTGAGACAGAACAGGCTTTATGATAAACTATATTGTATTATGTAACTGTACGTTTGTTGTTTTGGACCCTATAAGAGGAGTGTGTTAATTGTAATTGCACTATTCAGTGCCACCCAAATGAGGATGGGTTCCCTTTTGAGTCTGGTTCCTCTCAAGGTTTCTTCCTCTTGTTGTCTCAGGGAGTTTTCC
>JAQQZU010000007.1:820820-841699 GCA_030068025.1 Parauchenoglanis punctatus | reverse complement strand
CACAGAGACGGCACTAGTTAAAGTGGTGAATGACCTACTACTGGCCTCTGATCAGGGTTGTGTCTCCCTGCTTGTGTAACTTGACCTTATATTAGGTATAAGGTATAAGTCATATAATATATATAATGTAGAGAGAGAGAGAGAGAGAGAGAGAGAGAGAGATTTAAAGATTCATAAGTTTATACTCAGAATTTATATACTTCTGTGAAGCTGCTCTGTGACAATGTCTGCAATGTCTGTTGTTAAAAGTGATATACAAATAAAATTGAATTGAATTGAAATGCTGCCTTAAAACGACATTTCTACCATATTCTTGTTCAAACTGGCCCAACTCTGCTGACTTTGCACTATATTAAAACATTTAGTTAACTGGGCATGTTTTGTATGGTTCTTAAATAAACAATGTCCATCATTAATAGAACTGCAGTTTAAAGGACCCCAGTTTGTCCCAGTGTTATAGTAGGTGCTGATAGTGTGTCCACTGATCTTTTGTTCTTTCTGGATTATAACAACCTCTAAAATTGACATAAATCTGATAATTAAAAAAGGTATTGCTGTCAACTATAAATAACAGTTTATTGATTTGGGAAATACACTGGGTTTTTTTAAAGGTAGTTCCCTAGCTTACTCAGTCACTACAGATCCTTAGAAAGTTCCACAGTGCATCTGTTTGAGACCAGTTATAAACTCAAGTGATGTGGAAGTTCAGGTGTTCAAATTGCTATTTGCTATAAAAATCTGTGAATGAAAGATGATTTTCGCCCCAGTAGCCCTGTGTTTTCAGTGTTCCTCGAGTGAAAACAAAAATACAACATATCCTCCAGGTCTTGATCACACCCACTACTGGTTTAAATCCAAAAAATTTTATTTGGATTATAGTTACACTACCAATGCGTACCTCATCAACTGCCAATAGAGTGGAGGTATTCTCTCAACTAAAGCAAGACAAACAGGATATTTGTGCACTCACATAAAAAAGATTTGCCATACTTTATGTATGTCTGTTAACCCAATGTCAAACACATGATACATCTTTCGAAAAATAGGGCTGCTGGTTGTTGATGGATTAAATAAATCGGCTTCATCAGAAGTGAACGTTGGTTCTGTAATGATTAAATCTCAACATGGTAAAAGGAGGAGAAAAGAAAGAGAAGATAATGAAGCAAAATCACATCCCTAGACATCTGTTGTTTCTGTAATTGTTGTGCGTGTGTCAGCTGGATTTGACAGCAGTAAGTGTGAGTGGTCAGTTCCTTTGCTGATGCTAATATCACTGACAATATAAAGCATTGCAAAATGATTCACTGTGCAATGCTATTAAGACTAATTTTGACCATCACCTCATCTTTTTCCAGTCTTCAATTTTAATCATCAAGGTTCAGCATATTGTACATTCTGAGATGGTTTCCTGCTTACCATGGTTGTAAAGAGTGGTACTTGAGTTACTGAAGTCTTCCTGTGATGAACCAATATGGCAGTATGGCCATTCTCCTCTGACCCTAACTCTAACCCTAGCCCCTACAGAACTTCACATTACAATTACATTTTGATGTTTGATGTGAACCATGACCTCAATCTTCATGACTACATGCTACATGACTTGCTGACTGGATAATTGCACGAATGAGCAGGCATTCAGGTGTTTCTATTATAGTCCCTTACATACAATCCCAGTCATTTCACACTTCATTATATGTATTTCACAATGCAATAATGTGAGTAATGTGACCAAATATGAAAAACACATGAATCACACATGTGGACTAAAGATCCCAATATTTAAAGTCTGATATCATTATATGGTCTTTTTGCCCTCAAATGCCATCAGCTAAGCCATTCTCAAACTTCAGTCAGCTTTTCTGAACAATATACTCATTAAATGAGCAAACAGATCAACACAGATTGTCACACAGGGAAAGGTGAAGCTCCTGCTGCCTCCCAGCAGGTTCAATAATACAGAATTAACGCCTTGGCACATCTGGCCTGCCTACTACATACATCACACAGCATGTGGCTTTCACGTTCTCCAATTGTTAACCAGGTCTTTAAGCAAGGAGAGTTGTAGACATGGCTACAGTGACCAAACTAGCTTTTGAGTAATTATGCTGATTAAATGCAATGTCAGCTGAAACAGAAGAAAATTATGAATAAAAGATCTTACAATGTTAGTGGTAATGTCAGGAGCAGACAGTGTTGCATTGTTAATGAAATGAATGAAATTATCCACCAACTTTAAAGAAGTGAAATGTATAGAATGATTATCAAATGTAAACAAGATTATAATTTAACATACCGTAAAAATGTCACATGAATCATTTATTAATCAGGAGACAGGGGTATGAAGGATCTGGAGCCTATCCCAGGAACACTGGACACAAGAGAATTCAACCATGGATGATGCAGTGCACCCAACACACACACACACACACACACATACACACACACACACGGAAAATTAGCCTAGCCAATCTGCCTATTTTTGGTCCAGAGAATATGGAGGAACCCATGGGCAGACCATGGGCTCCCCCCGTTACTCTTTCTTTTTTAATGTAGTAGATCAGCAGGCATTGGATGTGGGGAGCAGCAAAATGTAAAATATTTTTGTCTCTGCTGTAGTCCCCTTGCAACTGTCCAGGATTAAATTCTGATTGTAAATTCTACCAAGTTGCCTAAAAAAAAAATCTTGATGATGAGGTAGTGACTGATTATCTTAATTAAATCTTAATGATGAGGAGTTTTCTAGTAGGAATAGCATTACTGTCTCTCTTGGTTTGCTAGCCTTTTCCTCTCCATCCTGTGATAGAGGAGAGCTAGAGAATGGATATAGCTGTCAGAATGCAGTTGAAGTATTCAGAGTTTATTTAAAAGTTCAGGCAGAAGTTCAAACACATAGAGGAAATATGCACAATCCAGAAACAGTCAGAGGTCAAACAATCAAGTTAAATCTGGAGTTAAAATCTAGAGTTCATTCAACAATAATCTGTATGTTGTAAAACACTGAAAATTTACAATGCATTATCAATATATTACACAATATGATTTAATATTCTAATTACAATTCAAGATTTTATCTATAAAGATATCGCCTATTTGGATTCATAAAATTATCCCATGAAGAATATTCTATCCATGAAGAAAAAAAAAGATTACTTTTCAAGAGACAAAGCTTCTTAGCACATATGTGTGTTTGCTTTAGGTCTCCTCTATTAGTTGCATTTGCTCTTCAAATCTCTCCTTTGTTGCGTGTCTGGATAAAACTAATGACTTCTTTGAACTGCCGATGTTGAATCTCATCCTCTTGTCTCCAAACATGTCATGCCACTAACCTTTTCACGCTTTCCCACATAGTGATTAGTGTTTAAATGCTGTGCCAATTTTCTCACAAATATGAACAAATTTAAAAACTGCCCAGTAGGATTTCCAAATGTAAAATTTGACCATTTCGGCCATTTCCATAATTTTCCAGTTTTACAATATTCTGGTGTATTTTGATTCTCTATTAAGATATAGATAGTAGATGGCTCCAGAGTGACATGTAAAGGGATAGAATCAAAAAGGATACAAATCAGGAAAACTGAAATATCTGAATGTTTTTATTTAGTCCTGCCAGACATAGCCTCTGGTTCATTTCAGCCTTATTAAGATGATCCGTTGCAGGTTTGCTTGTCATAATCAGGTGATTTTCCTTCAGCTCAGATCATGTCAGACCCACCACAGTACAGAGAACCTCCCCACTGAGAATTCAAACATGGCTACAAATGGCCAAGCTATACCACAATTCAATGTTGAATGAACTAAAATTAGCTGGAGACTAATAGCAATTTACTAACACCTGTATTAGCATGCTAGCACAGCAGGGAGCATAGCTGGACAAGCGGTAATCCCTATAAACTCACTAGGTTCCCTCCTTAGAAAGAAGCATTTGCATATTCTCAATTTCTTAGTTGGTAAGCAAGAAGCTGGTGGATGAAGGTTGGTAGGGATTGTGAAGAATGTCATTCTTCCGTTCACTCTCTCCACTGCTTCCTGGGTGGCTGGGTGATTATCCTCAGTCCATGATAGTGAGTATGAGGGATGTGTGTGTGTTAGGGATTAGCAGGGAATTAGCATTAGGGTAAGATGCAACATTCCTTCACAGTTAATTTAAGGGGTGGAGAAGATCAGAAAGCCATTAGGCTGGACTGCTTGCACAGGCTCTGATGTGCCGTCTTGCTATGCTTTCTGGTCTCCTTCTCTTTTGTGATGAAGATATGGGAGATGTGGAAAGAATGAAGAATTAGTGGGATGTGGGCAAGCCTTGTGTGTTCACAGGATTAATCTTATTCTCAGACAAAACAAACATAAAAGTGTAGAGTCAGCTTTTTTTTCCTATTGTGATTGTAGTGTAGCATAACACAGTAGGGGTTTCACTGAACTGAAGTCTGATGCTATTTACATTTTCTTGTGTATGTAATGTGTATTAGCCAAACTAATACACACATTACAAAGTGCAATTATTGCAGTGTAGAAGAGCTGCAAAATTGATATTACGTGAAAGTAATAACAAATTTAAATTAAAGAAAGGCGGTGGCTGTTGCTTTATACCCTACCAAAGAGATTAGTAGATTAACAGCAGCATCAGTTATGAGAAATGTATTCATGTCCAACACAAAATAGACAAAATAGCAATGTGAATTATAATGAATAAATAAACACAAAGTTTAACAAAGTTTCTGCACATTTCCAAACCACCTAGCCTTTCTTTCCCTGGGCCACAATAAACAAAGGCCCTTCCCGCATCCCTCCCCTCTGAAGTGCAGTACAAGCCACTTTACAACACCAGTACAATTAAACTGTAAGTGCACTAACACCTGTGGTACTTGCACAAATACATTACAGTCGAAGAAATATAACAATTAGATTACACCCTTACATTTCTTACTTTTCTGTATCAGCAGTATACACATATTGCATTAAAAGGTTTTTTTCCCTGTAAAGATGTATTGTATTGCAATGTACTCTTTGGTTAATATACTGTCCAGTACTATGTGTGACACTGCACGAAAAAATAGTTTCTTGTACACCCTGTACTTGGTGAATAAAAGCATTCTGATTCTGCTTGTGATTCAGATACCCCAATTTCATTTAATATTAAATCCTGCATTATAGATGAGCATCTCATTCTGACATGTGTCCACTGTTTGTTCCCATTTCCTGCTAAATCTGAGGGTAAGGTCCGGCGGCGTGCAGACTCCATCTGTCTGTCATCCGCAGCCGAATGATAGAACAGTTCATGTACAGACTCACTGTGCGAGACTCAAATGGGGCGCTGCCATGGTAAAGAAATAATCTCTGGTAAACTGTTACAGAAATTGAAGTCAGCTATTGCAGTTGAAATGCTTAATTTGCTATGTTGTAGACTGTGTTGATTACAGACCTCGTAAAAAGAAATATATATGAGATCTAGCTATATAAAGCTGCTAACTCATGCTGTATTTCATGCAAATATCATTTCAGAAAGTTAAACCAACTGAGAATATTGCTGTTCTAAATAACCACTGTCAAGAGATCTCATTAAAACTGATTCTGCATGTTCTTGTGAATGGCTGATATTACACAAACTTGAGATAAATACTATCTCTTGGAACAGAGCCTTAGTTTTCCCTTTGATGAATCACATGACATGGTTTGATATCCAGTGTGACTAAAGGAAGGAAAGTCATGACCTCGGCTCTGCATCACAGTCAACACAGCTGCGTGATGAAGAAAGTCTGGCTGCCCTGCTACAATCACAGCAAAAAAAAAATGTATTCACGTTTTCACAGCATTTGCAATGGAATTGTGTGGAAATGGCTTTGAAATAGAGGGTGTATCTTTGGGTGGGAAATTGTGGATACAATGCACAGAGAAAATCAACCATGATGAATTTAGTGTGCCACTAAGTTTACATGCACGCCACTGATCAGGTATTCAGATATCAACTTAATTAAAATGTATAAAAATGAAGTCCAATGGTATGTTTAAGGTGTAAATAATGAACTCTGAATAGTGTACATTTAAAAGGTACAGTGGTGCAGTGGTTAGTGTTGGCTCCTAGTGCAGGTCTAATGTTTCACAGCCATTCAAAAATGTACCACTTCCTGTGTAATTTATACAGCAGGGCTCAGCTAATGCTACTACTAATGCTAATGATGTTCAGTAATGGGAGTTGACAGCAGAATCTGCTCCTGATTTTTACCCTAGAGGTGACCGTTGCACACGAGGGTCACAGACAAGGGCAGGAATCATGTCAGGCTTGTTAGTGTCTGAGGAGGGGGAGGGACAATGGATTTCAAGCAGATCCCAGCTGATCCATGGCAAAGGATTAACTTAATTAGCCCTGATGTTCTGTCAAAATAACCCATCAAATACTGGACTTATTACAACAGATCTGAATCAGGTGCTACCTAATGCAGCTGAGGGGAATAATGCTTTGGTGTTGAATGACTAAGGAGATTAAAACAGCTCCAGGCAGAGATCTCAGGATTTTGGATTGGATTGTACATTTAGACCTCTTACAAGAAAAACACTGGTGTGACTGGTATAATTATAAATCCATTCCGTCCAAGTGATCAAAACAGTTTATAACAATAACAACTAAATTATAGCCACAAGCAGTGATCTGTGCTCTCGAGCAAACAGTGTCCCCCAGTGGCCAGTTATTTCCAAGTTGCATGCTTAAGAGAACACACTGAGAGGAACCTACTGATGATGATTTGTGTTGAACGAAAGCTCAGTTCTGAACTGAAAGCTGATTGATGGCTAAGTTGTTTAACTAATAAGTTCATCATTTGACATTCATTGACACATTGCGACAAAGATACTCAAATATCAGATTAATCAACCTTAGGCTTCTCGTAAACAGCTGAGACATATTTCCAGAGGGAATATTGGAGAATGACTTCATGATTACAATGGGCAGTATCAGCTACCAACCAAAATATGACCTACTGAAATCTATTGCACAATTTGTCTAAGAAAAAATAAGGTGCTGCTGTTTTTCCACATGGATTTTGTGTCCCATCAGCTCAAGTGTCCTACCAAGCACCTTGTACTAAATGAAACAGTGTAAAACCACACACAAAAAAATGACATAAAACGATGTCATTAATTCTTTGCGCATATTGCATTTTCGGAATAGAACGGTGTGGTAGAGCAGTGCAGAACTTTTTGAGGTCAGAGCACCAGGAATCCCAAGTATGAGCCTGAGCACTGGCATTTCTGTGCAGGTTCTCCTTGTGTCTGTTTCCTGCCACCTACACAAAACATGCCAGGATGGATTGGCTAAGATAAATTGCACTGTGTGTGTGTGTGTGTGTGTGTGTGTGTGTGTCCCCAAAGATGGACAAAAATAAAAATAAAAATAAAAAGTCCCAATTGGGTTGCATTTTCTGACTTATGCTCAGTGTTCTTTATTCACCGAGACCCTGACCAAGAAAAAAGAGGTCACTGAAAGTGAGCGAACAGAATTTGGAAGAAGCAAGTAGATTCTTCCTCTAGTTGGATGCAATACAACATTCAAAAAGGAACTTTAAGAGTAAAGTGGAGGCTGCGGCCTTCCGTGGACAGCTACAGATGCTTTATTTGCCGTACCTGGTACTTTTACAGTAACATTTTTTAAAGGAACTAGAGCACATATTTTGCCCATTCTCATGTTTGATGTGAAGCTCCTGGCTTGTATCTGCTTGCTTTTATGCGCTGTAGCTTCTTGGATAACTGCATGAATGTAAAGGCGTATAGATGATCCTATTAAAGTGGCCAGTGAGTGCATGGGAGGGCAACTAAATGCGTTGGTGTGTATTGGAAACACTCCTTTGTTTCAGCGCACATGCATATTCATTGATTAGTGGGCATGCATTGAACACATTGCTAATTGCATTGCCTTTTCATATAGCTTCGTGTCTTAACTCAGCTAAAATACAATCATGCTGTTTTTGACATTCGTGGAGTGAGAACCCTGCGCTGGCTCTCATTCTCCGTCGCTGTGGGATCTTAGTCCAGCCGCATTGTCTCGACATGTGCGTGTGACGCGCGTGCTTTCACGGCCATTTCTCTCGCAGCTGGCGCTCGCGCAGTCCCGCCGGCGCTTAGCAACGGGACGCCATTTTAATTTCACCTCAGCGCTAATTAGCGGCCTGAAGGATCGAAGAGCTCTTTCTTGTTTTGGCGGCGCGCGCATTTATTTCATTCTACCTCTTGGAGCTCGGTGGTGGCAAAAGAGCAGCTTTTCCATAGAGAAGTTTAAAAAGTCAGCAGGGAGAAGATTCATTAGAGAGCTCGGTGTGTTTGTGTGTGTGTGTGTGTGTGTGTTTTAAGAAGACTGAAGGAAGGAAACGATTGACCTTCTCTCGTCCGGCATGAGCTCAGCCCTACAATGACTTATAGATCCACTGAAGCAGGGGGTGTTCAAACTTTTGGGGCTAAATGTACATATAAAAAATAGAGTCAAGATCCGCAGGCGACCTGTAATGAACATGAAAAAATAAATAACAGGTCTGTCTGCAGCAGCCATATACAAAATCTTTCCTCATGACACCCACCCACCCTTCTGACAAAACAAACAAACAAACAAAACCACAAAAGCAAACAACCCATGTCAAACTACTGCCTTTGGACAATAAGATTAACTAATGCCAGATCAGACTACACGAATTTAGCCCAGTTTGACACAATTTTGCCGAGGCCGACAAATTTCCAGCTTTCCATCCCAGAACAGTGATGTGGAGTCTGGGACGCCCCATGACACCCCAATGCAAAGTCAGAATTTTTTTCTCGTTTACTTTGATAACTCCTACAACGTGTTCCTTGTTCCTCAAAGGACATGGATGATGATTGGTCTGGGTCTGGGTCAGACCTGTAGTGTTGGCACTAAACTGACAGGGTGACCAGTGTGAAAGATAAAAACATCATGTAGTCTGATCCCAGTTTAAAACAGCACCACAGTCTTATACAGCAGAAGGGAAAAGTAAACACACAAACAGTAAGAAACATGACATTTTCAATATAAACCTTATAAATAATATAAAACTTATATATAGTTAACTTATGTATTTCTTTAACGATAGTAAGTCTGACACACATTGATAGCCCTTAGGTCACATTAATGAACTGTGAAGTGTATCTTTCAGTATTTTCCATCTCACATACAATTCCTTCAAGTCCCACAGTTTGAATGCCTCTGGTCTGAAGAGGTCTGAAAAAGTGAGCTTACTAAGGATAGTATTTGTTAGCAAAGCTATAGCAATCAGGAGACAATGGCCACGATGCTGAAAAAATATACATTTCCTATTTATCTCATTAAATTGTAATAATTTGCTGTGAGGAGACAACGCTACCCACTGCGTGACTGTGCCGCTCATAGGGCCATTGTTTCCCTTTTTGTTGAGACAAAACAAAGTGAAAAACCAAACACACACCAGGGTAAGGCTTCATTGGGAATCAGCTTTTTCTTTGTTTAATTATTCAGTTGATTTTTTCTTTTTTTTTTTTACAATTATGAATTTTTTTACTTAGATATTTTATTCAATTTAATTGGCTATGCACATTTCACACCTTTACACACTTATACACATAAACAGTACACATTCAATTGTTCATTGCTTAAATCACTGCATGCAAAATTTGATTTACAATGAACATCATGTTAGAAGAAAAGAGAAGGCCAGCGTGACACAATTTCAGTAAATAACTTTCACAGTAGGTTTCTCTGTGTTACGCTTTTCCTCAGTTACTTTGACACAATGGTTCTTAAAACAAAAATCAGTTGTTCACAACTTGAGAGGCATTTCCCATTGCTTTCAGACAGAATTCAAATGCAATGTTTTTCTAATGAACTGCTTTACAAACATATGCATGTATCATCATGCTCATTATATAATTATTTTCATATAAAGTAATTCACACAACAGTCATAACAGGGAATTTTATATGCTTCATCGCACATCTCTATTAAAATTGATAACAGGTGAATCTTTACATCCAGGTATTGAGTTAATTCGATAGTCTGATTGACTAATTCACTGCTGCAGAATAGTTATTGTATATTACTGTATAGGGAAAGCCAGACTTTTATGGTTGTGTGATGAGTTTTGTAAATGAGAACTTAGTACTGGAAATGCTTCCTAGCAAGTGTAAAATACAGGAATAAGCATTTTTTAAACGTATATTTAGTTTGGGACATATTTATCTGTCTACTATTACACACCATAGGTCCAGGTTTATAGAAATAGTCAGCATTTTTTGGGACACTGTTTAAACAGTGGTGATGATGCTATTCATCTGTTGAGTGATAATGAATTACTTTATGTGTTTTGACACGAGGATGATGTTCTGAGTATTTATTTATTTATTTATTTTAGCGTTTGGGAACAAGGTTAGTGTTTAAAGAAATTAAGGAAAATTTAGGGACCAAGTCAGTGTTTCAAGAAACCTTTAAAAATGACTAACGACTAGTGCCATCTGATGGCCAAATCGCGTCACTGCAAGGAAATGAGCAAAATGATAAAAAAAATAAAAACACAAACACGAAAAAGCCGAATTTTACCTCGTGCACACCCAGATACGAGTTGTGACATGTACTGATTTTATTTATGTATAATAGTAGAATATCTGAAACGTTTAATTAATTGTAAACAGTTATTACGCACCGATGGTTGTGAGCGAAGGCAGTTCTCTGCGCATGCGCGTAACCAGGGGCTGAAAGGCGGAAGAGGGGGAACCGGTTCTCCAGTTGTGTTTTTATGCAAAAGATGTTATGAAGGTTTTAGAGAGCGGCTGTAGCTTAGCGTTCACAGTATTAGCTGTTTTAGTCGCGATAATTGCAGCAGTTTTACACTACATGGAGAATTCAACGGAACCTGCGGATTATAAAGGGTAAAACTTTATGAATTTCTTAAACGCTGTATAAATAATACCTAAAATCAATATTAAATGTTGCTTATATGTTTATAGTGGGCAATAGCACTGCATTGTGGACATTTAGTACTGCGTAATTAACCCACGTGCATGCTGAGCATTGTCACTCATGAACACTATGGTGCGTGTTTTTACATGCTGTAAAACTTACAAAATGCTTGCATGTTAACATTGCAGCGAAGTCCTGTTAAATATCATTTAAATCAACGTGCAGGCTCATTACAACACTGAGAGTAACCGACCACAGGTGTGGAAAACTGTTAGTGACAGTGTGAATGCTGGGAATTTGCATGTTGGGTAAAAGAAATGTTCAATCCTGCGTAAACATGTCGTACAGAGCAGAGCAGCAGCACTTCCACATGGTGCTCTCCTTCAGGGGCTCCTGCCACTGTGTGTATGTAGGTGCTTAAACTTTCGGATGTTGCTTTTTCTGCTTGAACACACCTTAAAACCCGTTAATGTGAGGACACTCAGAAGGAACCCCATCCTTTTCTGGGTGACGCCCAGTGACTGTGTACGAATAACACGGGACTAAAGGTGAAGATAATGACTGCACCATGGGTGGAGAGAGCGGTGGAGCCAGTGCATGATGGCTTTATCCACTGCGCATGCTCTGGCTTTTGACCTACTGTGCAAACTTAGTCAAGATCACTTTTAATTCGACCAAATGTAGGCTTCAAGACTGCATCATGGGAGTCGCTGGTGCCATGCTGTCCAGTCACATCCGGTCCTAAGTGCAGTCTTGAAGGGCCAGAGTCCAGCATCATGTGTCAAAACCAGATAACAGATATTAAAGCCCTGGCGATGTGACAGAGTGCATAACACTGAAGCCACATATTGCCCAGAAGTAAGTGTACACTCAAAACCTTGCTATGGCTCCAACAGGGAGTTTTCCCCAATATCCACAGGAACACCCATTCTGCAAACTAAAATGATGACCATAAACATTTAAGTGATTACATTCTCACCACAGTCTCTGGACTCTCCTGCCTTTCTGAAGCAAAACAGTGTTTGAGTGAGTAGCAAACACACCAAATAAAATTAACTTGCTTATTTTGTATTTACTCTACAGGATGGATGTGGCTGCACTAGAGGAAAACTTCAGACAAAAGAATAAAAGTTGTTTTATTCTTGGCGCTTCTGGAGAGACCGGAAAAGTGCTGCTAAAGGAAATTGTGCAGCGTAATATTTTCACCAAAGTTACTCTGATTGGGCGACGACAGCTGAGCTTTGAGGATAAAGCTTATGAACATGTGGTAATTAGCCATTCTCCCCTCCAGGACTGCTAAGGAGGAAGCATATATGTGCATAGTCTGTGTAACCTATACAGACTGGGGTTGTCCCCAGTCTGTATAGGTTACACAGACTATCAAAGGAAAATGCGGACCAGTGAGTGATCTCTGCATGATGGCTCAATGAATGGTTTATTATGGATAAAAATAATCAAATAGACAGTAGCGCTCTCCCCCATCACGACCATCATCATCATCATCATCATCATCATCAAAGCATTAACTGAAAAAATATCTTTTAGAAGAACACTTAATGTTGGGTGATCTAGAGTAATTTTAACATTAAATTAAATCTTTTTGTCAGACCATTATGTTAAAAGGATATTTATTAACCATAATGGTTGTTTGTTTGGCATTATTACTGTTGTGCCTGTTTACTAGTGGTGGACCATATGGTAAAATATCAGATACTTAAAGATATTGTCTCAATACATGTTTGTAAAAAAGTACTGAGATTTAATTTAGTGTGAAATCGTTAACATTTAAGGACCCATAAATTAACGGGCATGCTGCTACAGGAAATAATCAATGCCAGGGTGGTGTGATGGGAACAGAGCCGAACTTGATTATTCCCCAATATTAGCAAGTGTTTTATTCCTTTTGTAACACATCAATTTGCCAATGTTTACAATTGGTTATTAATGAAAGAACAACATGTCATACTTGACCAATCAGAGCAGGGAATTCAACATTGCTGTGGTATAAATTGTCATAATGCCCAGCTTTAATATTGACAATGTACAGAGTTCTGCACTGGTTATAGCACTCTGGTGAATAAAATGATCTACTGCAATGACTGAATTGCAGATGAATTACCAGCTGCAAATTCATATAAAATAAATTACATGACTTCGTTCCAGAAATGATGATTGATATTAATCTGTTTTAAGGTGCAAGAAGTTGTGGATTTTGAGAAGCTGGACAATTATGCCCAAGCATTTCAGGGTCATGATGTTGGATACTGCTGTCTCGGAACAACCAGAGCGAAAGCTGGAGCTGTGAGTTTTCTGACTATGAAATAAAACCTCTTTTTGATGTACTGTATGCAATGTTTACCATCACTTTACACCCAAAATAAACAGCGCGTGTGTGTGCGTGCGTGCGCGTGTGCGTGCGTGCGCGTGCGTGTGTGTGTGTGTTACAGGAGGGATTTTACCGTGTCGATCATGACTATGTTCTGAAATCAGCAGAACTAGCCAAAGCTGGTGGTTGCACACAGTTCCACCTGGAGTCATCTAATGGAGCTGACAAAACCAGCAGTTTCCTTTATCTAAAAACCAAGGTATGAATTTAAACACAAAAATAGTTTTGCTGAAGTAATATTGTTAGAAGTGATGTACGTGCTATAAATGTCGATCGCTTTACAGCATGTGTTAAGTGCAGCACTAATCCAGCATTTTGTAGGTGGTGTAGCTTTGTACTGTTGTTTATTATCTGTGTGCTGGCGATGTGTTGCAGGGCCAAGTTGAAGCAGATGTAGAGGAGCTGGGCTTTGAGCGATACGCCATCTACAGACCTGCGTATGATGCTCAGTTTGTTTATAATTATTACATTTGTTTCTAGTTCAGTGAATGTGATTGGCTGCAGTTTACACAGAATGTTTTGCTTTTTATGTTGACGCACTAGTTCAGAACGGCCGTATTGATGTCAACTGAATTGTTCTCAATATATCTTAGGTTATTAGATTGTGGTCCCATAATGTAATACCACTGTCAATTATTGGAATGATGATAATTCAGGCCACAGTCATACTATTTTCATGCTTCTCTGGGTGGAGGTGAGTGGATTTCCTGAGGTTTTGCTGGTGAGACTGACTGGTTATTTGTTAAATTATATACAGGTAAACCCTTTTTTGTTGTCTAAAAACCAAACCAACATGATGGGGGAGTTTTGCGTTTAGAACAAGTCGAAGTTATAGTTGGTAACTGGAGAACATGGCTTCAGCTTTTGAAGAAAACTACCTGAACAGTGATATAATTGGTTCCACTTGTTTAAAAAAAAAAAAAAAAAAAGAGGGCTGAACGGCTTTGCAAAAATCCTAGGGACTGTAGGATACTGATTTTTTCCTCTGGCCAGAGTTTGACACCTGCTGGTCTGGAGCCAGAGCCGGTTCTGACCAAGAAAGATTTCTGGGAGGCACAAGAATTATTCACCAGTTTTGAGGTTCTGAAGCAGGTCTGGGCCAAGACCATTTTTTTGATGGTGGGATGTTTAGGTCATACGCCCATGATGTCATTCAGGCTGTGTGCGTGTGTGTGCGTGCAAGTGCGTGATGGTTGACTTAGGTGTGTGTATGTCAAATGGTGGCATATTTATGCTCATGGACCTGAGGAATTATCAGGCCACACTGGAATTCTACAAGATCCTAATGATGTTGGATTACTAGGAAATGTGGACTCTTCATCACTGAGCAATAATGGATCTGAGAGGCAACAAGCAAGAGTGAATTTAATTTTACGGTGAAGATCACAGACCCAGCTGTTGGACTGAATTTACTTCAGTTTTCTCAAGCTCTCTACCAAGAAGTGAGCAGGAAACACTTCAACAGGACCGGTTGACGTTGTTCAGTTGTCGCTGAGGGGTAAACGTTTATTCACATCTATAATTATGCAAACCACGGTGCAGAAGCTAACCACAGAGCAAGTTCTGAATTATCTTGTCTATTTAAAAAAAAATTAGGCCAACCCAAGATTGCAAAACATTAAGCTTTTAATGGTCTCAACAAAAATCACTGGGCAGAAAATGAACGCGATGTAAAAAAGCGCTCCTGAGACCTCGGCCGTCTTTTGCTGGTCGATGCTCGTTGCTGAAACTGTTGGGGGGAAAAGCTGGAAACAGGGACGTTCACTTACAGTCTTCTGGTGCGCAAAGAGAAAATCATGAAAAGATTGAAATGTTTAAATGATATAAAATTGAAACTAACTTGTCTGGGGATTTAACATCGAGTGGAACAACATGGACTCTTCTTTCTGTAAAAAGCCGCTGCAAGTTTACCCACAACACTTCAATTTTAATTTAAAGGAAATCAAGAGAAAAGCTGCACCACACAACTTACTTTATCTATTTGTTTCATACTTGCTCATTTTACCGAGTATTAGGAAAGACATAATGAATTTTTATTTATATAACCCCAAATATAGATACATAGGGGAAAAAAAAACACATGTTCCAGATTTTCTGTATTTATTACTGGTAATATATTCATATTACTACAGATGTTCTTGTTTTTGATTTCAGAGTGCTCTTGGTGAACAGAGAGGAGAGCAGGCCATTCGAATGGGTAGCACGCAAATTCCTGGGCGCTTTGTCTACTGTGTTTCCTGCAAGGACGGCCATCCCCATCACCACCGTGGCTCGAGCCATGCTGGTTAACACGCTCATCGAGGGAGAGAAAAAAGCCGAGATCCTTGAAAACAAAGCCATTTATAGCCTCGGCAAAATTGGGGAAAAACATTAAGTTGTGCAATGCTCAGGTCTCATGTATCAAGTACAATTGTTGCTTTAATTTCCTACTTCATAAAGGAATGTTGGGTGATTTGGTGATATCCTGTTCAGAGACCTTAAACTGTCTTGAATAAAAACATAAGGGATCGTTTTGTTCATCTGTGAGTATTTAATAGCTATGAATTTTGGCTACTGTTCAATAAAAGTGACCATAGCATTTCAAATTCAATCTTACAAGTAGAAAAAAAGTATTATCATTATAAATAAAGAAAGTATCATTGCATAAACTTAAAACAGGGTGTGGTTTGGGATGGGGCACACAGGCACCTTTTAGGCAACGTATGAAATGGCTCAATTCTGACAGGACACGGAGATGATGAACACCTAAAATCTCTAGCTCTGTGTATACGTAGACGTAGCTAGGTTGCAGTTATTTACATCCGTATTACACAAAGGTATTTCTGTTCACAGTCACTTCGTGGTGCTCATTTTGATGTATAGCTGCAGTGCATAAAGGGTAAGACAAACACACCCACACAGAAAAAATAACATCACATGAACCCTTAAACATAAATAATCTCTATCAAGAAGAAGAATCACTATCTTGTTACATGTTCTTGTTCTGGCATTTGGGACGGGGCCTGCAATGCTATTAATATTTATTGTTTTAACAAATCACAGGCTAAATACATATACAGCACGTATATAATCGCGGAATCTTTGTTCTACTATGTACATTAACATAACATAACATAACATGCAACATAAGTAAATCTGACAAAAATAACAGTTAATCTGACTTGGTGTGCCTCTCTCTCAGGTTTCATTACCCGAACTGCCTGTTTTGTGCAATGCACTAGATTTATTTTCATTATTTTTTCATTTTGGCTGATGTTTTTTAAACAGGTGATGAACAGAAGCTTTTCCTTGAACATCAATTAAGATTAAATTGTTTAAAAACTAGATTCTATAATTCTGTACAAAACATCATCATTAAACACACCTTTTTACAGTTATTTATTTAAAATAAAAAAAACTATATCTATAGCTCTATATCACCTTTACATAAGTATTCTGATGCTATACTCACTGCTTTGTTGTGTTGGATGTATTTCACTAATTGTTGGGTCATTGACCCCATGCTGAGGTCCAGAGAGCACTTGAGCAGTTTTTCCTCAAGAAAGTCTCCATATTTTGATCAGTTCATCTTTAGATCCTGATACACCTCTCAGTCCCTGCTGTTAAAATCAGTTCCACATTATTATTATTATTATAGAGCTTCACTGTAGGGATTAATTTAACAAGTGGTGAGCAGTGCCTGGTTTCCTCCAGATGTAACCAGATGTAACCACTGGGCTATTTGGAACCTTCATAGCTCCAGAAATCCTTTGGTTTCCTTCCCCAGATCTGCACGTTAGCACAACCCTGTCTCAGAGGTCTGCAGAAGATGTTGTTGATCTTGTGGCTTGTTTGAGTATAATATCAGGGTATAAATTGATCTATCATCAAGATCATTATAGTTGCCCCAGTCAACCTGCAGGCCATATGTGGCATGCACTATCAATATTTTTATCGAGCCTTATTGCTGGAAACTCAGAGTAAAGTAGGCTAAATATCATGCTGAATTCAAATATTCAGACCAGAAGCCACGAAAAGACTTGCCACGTTTGAGGGTGTGTTTTTAGTCCTGCTGCTATATTTAGATCTAATATAGCACAAAATTATTGCAACTCTAATAATAGTTTAATAATAAATCAATTCACACAGGAACTATAAAAAAGACAGTAAATGATATTTACAGAAAATCGTACATTTATTGTAAATATGCCTTTAGAGCAACATTTATAACTATTTGATCAAGTAAAAAGAATTCACAAAATGTATCAGAGAACAGAGTGTAGAGAGGGAGAGGCACAGTTTTGTTACTGAGGAGAGACTGATGACACCGAGAAGAGCCGAGGCCTCATGAAGCCTGCGCCGAAGTGAATTTCAAAGCTACATACGAATAAATTATTAACATATATATATATATATGGCGGTGCAGTGGTTAGCACTGTCGCCTCACAGCAAGAAGGTCTTGGGTTTCGATCCCCGGGTCACCCAGGGTGCCTTTCTGTGCGGAGTTAGCATGTTCTCCCCTTGCATGCGTGGGTTTCCTCCCACAGTCCAAAAACATGCAGATTAGGTCAACTGGCTATTCTAAATTGCCCATAGGTGTGAATGCGAGCGTGTGTCACTGTTTGTCTGTGTTGGCCCTGTGGTGGACTGGCGACCTGCCCAGCGTGTACCCCGCCTCTCGCCCCAAGATGCTGGGATTGGCTCCAGCTTCCCCGCGACCCAGACGGATAAAGCGCTATAGATAATGGATGGATGGGTTGCCAAGAGATATTCAGCAACATTACAGGATCTTTCATTTTCTTCTGTAATCTATCTATCTATCTACACATCAGTATTAATCTTAACAACGATCTCTAATGACTGGATTACTGACAGACTACATGATATTGTTGTCTTTGACATTCATGGTGCCATAAATCCTTGCTGTCTTGGTTGGGAGACTGGCAGCACCACACAGAATTGACCCTGACCCATCATTATTCACGTCCTGGTGTGTCGTCAGGAGGAGAGTCAAGAAATTCCCAATCATGGCAACAGAAGGAACATCAAGCAGCACGTTGTAGGAGTTACCAAGTAGATGAAAAACTACAAAAACTTCTGACATTTCATTGGGCTGAATTTGAGTAGTCTGATCCCAGCATTAGATTATTTAATCTCAGTACACTAAGTAAATATCTCCGCATACTCTTATTCTCCTGCTTATTAAGATGTTTCGTATAAACACCGTTGAATACATAAAATCCTTCAATGCATTTAACCGAATAATGGCTGTTTCATGCATTTACTTTACCCCTTCACTTTTTTATGAAACTAAAACGAAGATTATTAAATAAAAGTAGACTTTTGAAAAAGCAGTTTCGAATTAAAACACGTTATCATGAAATTAACAACAAAGTTACAATGTTATGTACGGTACCGCAGACGGGCTCTAGCGTAACGAAATAATAACCTTGACCAGTGACGTCACTACGGCACTTCCGGCTCAGCCGTTCTCGCCCCCGGAACAAATCCGAAGAAGCCAGCATGGCGGAATACACAGGTAACACGTGAAAGATGTAAATATTGTCGATGATCTGTTCCTGACTGAACCTTTCTGCGTGTCTGAAAAGGCAATAAATAGACAAGTAAACTAAACGTTTCGGTTTACTTCCGGAAGAATTCTCGCGCTTTAAACGATCTTGGAATGTCAGATGCATATAAGCAGATATCATTTATATAAATCTCGCTAATGTTTCTTCAAAATATTTCATTAGAAGCAAATGGAAAGCATTCCTGAGCATGAGTATAGACTGTGTGACTGTATAGATCTTCATGTTGCTTCACATGTTCCTCTGCTGCTCAGGAGCTTCCTGTCAGTGCTGCTGTGCGATTTATAACTTTTTTAGATTTATAACTCTGGATTACTGTAATATATGTGTAACAGGGTGTGTTCCTTTCTGCTGTCATTTCCGACATGATGAGGTGCTGTTACAGGAAAAGAATCCATGCCTGTGTGGTGTGATGCAGGCTGACCCCAAGCAGAGGAGCCTGGTTTATACCTGACACCTGATGCATCTGTGTGTGAGGAGACGGAGGACAATAAAGCCTTCCTGACTTAAACAAATACTCACCAGCCATTCATTTAAGATACAATAAGGCATGTTGTTTATTGTCTGAAGAATTGTCAGTTGTTCTAGATGAAGTGGTATTCCTTGTGGTGGTATGCATCATTTCTTTCCTGACCCAACAACAAAGGCACCATCACAGCAGTGCCGCTGAGCAGATATTGTTTGAGTGATGGATCATTCTCAGCATAGCAGTGACCGTGATGTGTGTGTGTGTAAATATGTCACATACAGCCATGTAGCTGAAGTTCAAACACTGTGTACACTTTCTGGCCATGCTCTTGGCCACTTTTTTATGGTTCATTGTGTTTATTAATCATTCTCTATCCTTCACTAGTGTCGCTTTGTGTCCAAAACTTTACATTTATCTTGTGACTTTTGGGTTTGACAGTTCTCAGCCCAGTGCTGGACCTGATACACACATGCAACACCAAGTCAGTGCTGACCCTAACTCAGAGTTGAGAAAGTGCAAACACAGCTTTATTTTATTTTTGAAGAACTCGGTGCTGTAGGCGATGAGGTTCCTGAACTATCCGACAGTGAGGATGAAGACCAGTGGCTGGAGGAAGAAGATGAAAAGGAGACAGGAGAGCGTGCGTTGTGCCTCTTCTGTGACAGGTAGCAGCCTCAAACATGACCTAGAAAAGTAGTTTGTAAACAAACAATTATAGGACTATAGTAACTCTTCCTGTCCTAAGTGGTCTTAATTTGCTTGGTATCTGAACTTTATCTTAAATCACTGTAGAAGACCTTCCGTAAAATGGGATTTGAGCCAACATGCAGCTGAAGCAGTGTGCCGTCTAGTTTTAAATCACAGCAATATTAACAGTAAATATTAACAAAAATCAATCGGCGCATTCACAGGTATTTCAGATTTAATGTTACAATAAGTCAGAATGATAAAGTACCATTTACACATCAGCATACGTAAAGTGTGGATATAGTGCTGGAAAATACGTGCATACATGTGGTGTGAGCTTTGCCTGTATGGTTTTATAAAGCTCATCGTGTGTGCTGAGTTTTGTGGCTTTACTACTACTAATAACTTTTGTCATGTTACAACTTTACTTTCTGCTGCTATAGTGTGTTCAACAAACAAAGCATGTCAGTAATATAATGAATTACACTTTAGATAAAGGTATCGTTATTGATGATGACAATAAGAATTATAATAAAAAATATGCTAATCCATGTCTCTTTCATTTGGAACAGGTGTCTCCATTCTGTTTCTGAAACGTTCCGTCACTGCCAGGCAGACCACGGCATTAGCATGGCAGATTTGGTGAAAAAACACAGTAAGTGTGGCCTTTTAAGCACATCAATGTCTTTTCAAAGTCACTGGCACAGGGGACACATCGAAAACTCAGGTTATAGATATGAACATATTACCTATGCTGTCTATATATATATATACACACACGTGGACAAAATTGTTGGTACCCTTCAGGCAATGAAAGAAAAACTCACAATGGTCACAGAAATAACTTTA
>JAQQZU010000007.1:803069-818658 GCA_030068025.1 Parauchenoglanis punctatus | reverse complement strand
TCTGTGACCATTGTGAGTTTTTCTTTCATTGCCTGAAGGGTACCAACAATTTTGTCCACGTGTGTATATATATATACTAAACAAAATATGCAAATAAACAACATACACATGATAAAAAAAGAAGCCTTCAGTTTGCAAAAATATGAGAAATATACACGAATATGCGACTTTTCTGTGATGCTCGGTAAAACATGTTCAAGTTTTACTGAAATGCATTTGTCATGATTATAGATGCCATCTAATAATCAGCTGTTTACAATCTTTTGGTGTTTTTGAGTTATCTTGCGTTGCTATCTGTAGGGGTATAAACCTCAGGGTTTTGATTCTTAAGGCAATGATTCAGTATTTGATACCCCCTAATCTGCTATATGATACGATACGCTACAGTTCTAGTAGGCAATACAACACTAGATTTAAGGGATTGGTCACTGATTACCCAAACTACATAAACACCTTCTTCATAAGTGAATGCTGTTGTTGTTCTGATCAAAAACTCTGTTGAATATAATCTACTGACAAGAGCAAACTTGTATCCATTGAATATTTTATTGTGAGGTTAGTTGTGGATTTATTTGTGACTGTTGTTCGCAGGGCTTGATGACTATGGGTACATAAAGATGATCAACTATATCCGAACAGTGGTAAGTGTTCATATGTTTGTTTCATTTCTTAATAAATATATGTATAGTGAGTGATTATTGGAATCCTTCTTGTGTTTTAAATCATGTTTTATTGGATAGAATGTTAACAGTGAGTTTAACCAGAGATCATTTTCTTTTTTTTTGTTCATGAAAGAGAAATGATTTAAAAAACCTTAAAGCTTTTAATATAATTTACAGGGGAGAAAAGAAATGATCAAAAGTGTGTGATGTCTGTTTTAAATGTATGTAACAAGTGTTAGGTCATAGTTAAGTATTAGATGATGTACTTATAAATGATTAATTTGTCCTTATTCTTTGTCAGATTTTCCATTCTTAATATGCAAAAGAAAATCAGGGTTGACGTTTTGCAGCATGTATGTTTTGTGTAGAAGTGCAGTGTGGAGAGTTTGGCGGCGTGTCCGGGCGGTGTTTTGCCGTGGAGCGGAGATGAGTACATGAAGCCGGCTGTGCCTGATGACGCGCTGCTACAGATCGGTACAGAGCACTGCGTGCATTCTCCCACTGCTCCTTTTCTATACTGTGTGTCCACTAACTGTTCCTGAGTTAGACATGAAAACATGAATGGAAGCAGAAATTTCCAAGATACAGTATTACAGTGACGTCTTTGCTGCTGTCAGTGATGACGCACACGCAGCAGGAGACCAACAGGGTCCATGGAATATCAGTGACATTTAAAATATTTGATTTGATTTTCTATTCCTGAGTTTTGTATTTCTTTGTCGTATTCAACTTTTATTTTATTATTGCACTTTATCTGTGTGAAGTTACCACAAGAAACGTTTACAGGTGTTCGAGTCGATTGAGTTATTTAAGTGTTCGTGTGTATACGCGCAGACGTGGAGGAGTTGGGAGGCGACGCAGCGTGTGATGGCGTGTCCATGTGGGTTCAGAGAGCACAGCAGGCAGAGGAGAACCTCAGCCGTGCCGTGGAAGACCTGCGGAAACTCAAGTCAGGCATTTACATGTCTTACTTTCACACAAAGAAACACAAAACATGTACAATCACTCGCAGCTAGTGGATTATTTATAACAAATGTATACAGTTTGTCCAGATTTTCACATTTTTATGGAAAGTTTAACACTTGTGGAAAAAATCCAGATGGTCTACAAAATGAAATTTGAATTTTATTAACACAACAAGTATCAAAATCAGCTGAAACGACGCTGCCTCGTTGCTCCCACTTACCCCTTATTCATGTCACATTGCCCTCTGACCCCAGTTTACCCTCATATGCACAGCCGAGTCCAAAAGTCTGAGGCTATGTTCAGATTCTGGGATTTTTTTTTTCCATTCAAAATTGAAAATAAACTGAGGTTTTAGAATTTTGAAATTCTTAAAGAAAGTAAATGGTCAATATCTTGAATATTTACTATTGAAGATTTCGCACTATTTCTAGGTCCCTGATTAAATGTAAGCCGATACGTGATCTTGACCGCTTTATACAAATGGTCCGATTTTCCTCATGTCTCATCATATTGAAGTGTGTGTTCAGACGACAAGCGATGGATTTGATTTAAAGTGGATTATCAGGTTTTACACAAACTTGTGGGGTCGAGTGCACGCTGAAATGCACGTAAAAAGGGGACGTACCGAATACGAAGAAACTAATTCATGTAAATATTTCAAAGATTCTACTTTTCTAGTTGTTGTAAATATCATTCTGTAATAATAGTTGTTGTATTAAAGGTTCACTGTGTAGGATTCTGCCCCTGAACTCTTACCCCTCCCTCTCCAAGCGTGTATTGTAACTGCCTGTAATGCAGTTATAAGTTCTTACATTCACACGCTCTTGCTTTTTCCGTGCTAAATAATAAGTACAATCCTCTATTTTTCAAAATTTGGTTCTCCAACTTGTTCTCCAGCTCCAGCAAACACTGATTCCTCTTCTTTCTTCATCTTCCTTTCTTCTTCTTCGTCGCCTTCCGGCGCTTCCTTCCGGATTCACGCTGCCACGTGTAGAAACCCTAAGCGTGGAAGGCGCTCTCTAGAGGTTTGTCCGTTCTGGGCTCCTGTAGCGGCTCCGTAGAGGTGGACCCGCTCCCTGTGTAGGTATAAAGGGCTCGTTCTAAACTTACAAAAAACAGAAGGATTCGTAGTTGCAGGTAATTATACACTAATGAGGACACACTTATGAATGCTATATTCTATTTCTGCTGATTGATGCCCCTAAATAGTGGACCTTTAAATTAGAATGCAAACTAGAAGCGGTTTCACTTGTGCTCTCATACTTTTGGACCCTGCTGTTTATCTAATTTATATGAAACACTGATTTATGCTGAAAGTGTTGTGATAGTCAGCTTATATATATATATCCCTAATGAGCAGCCTGTGGCGACGGTGGCAGGGAAAACCTCCCTGAGACGACAAGAGGAACCAAAAGGGAACCCATGCTCATCTGGGTGGCGCTGAATAGTGCAATTACAACTAACACACTTCTGTTATAGGGTCCAAAAAAAAAAAAGTACAGTTACATAGTTTAAGATAAAGTCTGCTCTGTGTCAGCTGTGCCGCTGAGGGAGATTTGAGTGCAGGGTAATTTAAGTCCTATGTCATTGTAGTAGAATTGCTCTTGTCAACAGCAGTCCAACGCTGTCTTCACTAATTAAATCGACAGTGGAAAAGATGGTCAGGAGGTTTTTTGCTGGTCTTTTTGCAGTCCTTTGTTTTCACTGAAGTTATTGGTGCCATTGGTGGTTTTGGTTTGTAAAGCTGTTTTAGGCTGAAATCTGGTAGAAAACCAAACTGAAGGCTAATGAGCTGGTGAAGATCCATGTCTATGCAGTCTGATTCACAATAGTAACAGGCTTACGCTAAATCCCTTTGCCCGTATTTTAGTTCCATGTTCCTGTGTTCTTATAGCTGTACTCTACTAGTCATACTTGCGTTACTTATCCGTGTTGATTGATTATTCATTTTCCATGCTGTTGAAATGTTAGACTCTGAGGAGACAAGAGTTTGATTGTACAGATATCTCAAAGATGAAATCCGTCTATCTATCCTTATTTTCTTGATCTGACTGTCCATCGATCCTTCCATCCTGTCATTTGTCAGTTTCTGCTTCATGTTTAAGCTTGCAAGGTTTTAGTAAGTGAGCCTTTGCCAGCAGGGGGCGATGTTGGGCTCCTCTGGCTGTTGGAGAGGTGCCGTGAGATGGGGGGGAAAATTCCACTGCGGTGTTTAAGGTAAAGTGCACGTGCACACACACGTGTGATTGAGGGTGTTGGGTATGGGGACCGTGGGGCCGGTGTGCTCTCCGCTGACCTCCGTGTGACCCTGCTGTGTCTGTGTACTCTCACAGTGTTTGTTTAAATGCATAAAACCTAATTAAATGACTAATACCACAAATGTGTCTTGGTGTGTGTAGAACGTTCGCACAGGGCCTGGTGCTGAATTCGGAGGTGACACAGAAGTGTGTAGGGAGTGTAGCAGAGCTGCGAGAAGATGAGGACGAGGCCTATTTCGGTTCCTACGGGCATTACGGCATCCATGAAGAAATGCTTAAGGTAAGTGTATCAGAACTTGAGACAAAATAGCTCCATGTTTTTTTTTTAAAGTACATATTTAGGAGAAAAAATGTGAATGTTTATTTCTTATAGTGCTGCTCTAGACTTGAAAATGAGAATACATTTAATAAATGAGTGAGTAAATGTTCATTCACAGAATAAATTCATTCACTATATAGGATGCAAAAAAATAAATTGGAAAACAAAATGCTGGGCAGGTTCCAAATGGCAAAAAACTAGTGCACATTTGTACGAAGGTTTAAGAATAGTGTGCAAGTTGGAAATCAAAACACAGCCTTAAATACAAGAGTAGCGTCTTAGCTTAGCATCATACTCAGGTTGGATATTTAAATAAAGTAAATTAACTGACACGGCTCTCCAGCTAATTAGCACTGGCTTCTCCGTTGCATCTGCTGTGCACGTTGTTATCTAAGCAATGAAATATCGTGTGAACAAGTTCTACAAAGTTAACCAGTGCAGCGAACTACAAGATGTACAAGACATGTAACTAGTTAACCTCTGTAACACGAGTGCGACGTTTCTGCCACCATGGGGAACAGATATGGCGCGTTGCTGTGTTTGAGAGTAATGTGTAGTTTGCCAGTGGATAAAGTCATTATGGAAGGTTCTGGATTTTTTTCAAGAGGGCAGGAGCAAGTGAGATTTGGTGGCAATAAATAAAGTTTCTGATTTTGTCAGGGTTTAAATGAAGAAAGTAGGAATCCATTTATTGTTTTAGATCATGAATATATTCTGTCAATGAAGCTGGAGGACGAACTGTGATGGACTGAGTACTGATCTAATTCTCAGCATCATCTGTATCACAGTGTGTGTAAAAGCTGAGACCATGTCTATGATTAATCTGGATGTGTGTGTGTAGTTTTTGTAAACTGTATATAGTAAACATAATGTAAAATTTATAATAATTCATTTATGTGAACTTTCATTTTCTTGTACATGTGGTGTTTCCTTCAGGAAGTGGCCATCCAGGTTTATTACATAGTTCTCAAATTCAGGATTATGAAATGCACAAAGCCAATAGCACATAATGTGTGTCTACAAACATTTACTGTTTGATTTTAAGGCTGAATCTTCTCACGATTCTTCTAGTTAAGATGTGACACTTTAATGCTGTAAGGGGAGAAACACACACACACACACACGCACTGCAGTAAAGTACCATAGAGAGGCTGCATCTGATTGGTGGTTTCTCTTTACGTTAAAGCTTTGCGTCACTCTGACGATGTTGTTTTACTGCCGTCATAAAGATTACAGCAGTGACTCACACACATCTTCATATATACATATAATTGGGCTGTAATGAAAGCCGGCAGCCACATGGGCCCTTTCTGGATAAGATTAAAGACCCAAAACAGCCTTCTGTATAAAGTGCTCCTATAAAGTTTGTGAGGCCATTGCAGTTCTTTGGATTTCTGCTTATATTTGACCTGAAATGCGATCGGTTCTAAATCTAGTGCTAAAACTAGATAAAGAGAACCAATTAAACTCCTAAGCATTATAGTTCTTTTATTATTTTTGCAAAATAATTAGTCGTGTTTATCATGCTTGAACAAACACCATCAAGGGAAAAAAACAACTTAAAAAGAAAACATTAAAAAAAATTCAGGGCAAAGTTTGGTTAAAGTATAAGTCAAGGTGTGCTTAGGCCACGTTTTAAACATCTTTAAACACACAGAACATCTAGAGGAGGTCATCCACCAAAGGTCAATGACCAGGTTTGAAGGGCATTATGTAGAGAAACACCCTGGAGGCCAAGGGCAACTCTGAAGAAGCTGGAGATTTACAGGTCCGATGGGAGAAATTGTTCACAGGACAGCCATATTCTGGACACTCCGTGAAGCTGGATTTTATGGAAGAGGGGCAAGAGGAAATGATCAAAAACAAGTCGTACGTATTCCCGTTCGTCAAACATGTGGACAAAGGCGCTCTGTTCTGATTAGACATTTTGGCCCTGAGCTTTATGTTTGGGTACTGATCACCCTGAGAACACCACCCCAGAGTGAAGCATGGTGAGGTTAACATCACGTTGTGGGAGGTGTTTCTCATCAGCAGGCTCTGGCAAACTGCTCAGGATGAAAGGCAACATTGACAGAGCTAATTCTAGGTCGATTTGAGAAGAAAAACTGTTCTAGTCTGCAAGAGACTTGAGAGTGTGATGGAAGATCAACTTCGGATAGGACATTGCACAGTGACCCAAATCACGGAGTGATTCACATTCAGAACTGAGAACCTGAATGTGTTCGAATAGCCCAGTCGACGCCCAGACCTTGGTCTGTTTGAGAGCTTGATCAATTTTTTCCAAGAAGAGTGCATAGCTGAGAGAGTCGAATCCCAGAAGACTTGCAGCTGTAAATGCAGCCAGAACGGGTTCCGCCATGCATTGACCCAGGTAGTAAACACTTGTGTGACCATGCAAGTGTCTGGTTTTTTTGTTTCGTTTTGTTTAACTAAACTGCCACAATAAAAAATTTAGCATCTTCAAATGTTGGAAATAATGTTCAACGCAAACAGTAAAAACATTTCAGTTCCAGCTTGGAACTACAAAATGTGGAATATTTCAGGGCAACGAGAAGCCTGGAGCTCAGTACGGAAAACAGTGGAGGCGTTGTACATTTTGAGGATAATTTTTGATTATGCAAGCCCTTGGATATTTATATATGCACTCACCTACAGTACATTTTCAAAACCCAACATGTTTAGAAATGTTATTTCAGTTTTTTCCTTAACTCATCCTTATTATTAGCTTCTAGCTAGCGGTAGGTGTCTGCTGCCATCAGAGCATGTGTAATGTTAACTAACGATGGTGTGTGAAGTGAAGTGATGCTTATGTCACCTGTAACGTCAGTTTCAGACCACCAGGGGCAAAGATTTCACTACACATCTCAGACATTTAAGTGGCACTGAAATGAGGCAACGAAGTCTGCCTTGCAATTTGGTCTGGTAGATACGGAACATGTAGCGACCCAGCACTACATGGGCACCGGGCTTCTGTCCCCGACCCAAGGCAGGGTGATCGCTGTATGACGGTGTAGCAGGATAATTAAACCCCGAGACGTTTGCACTGCGTATGCACACTGTGTTGTTGTCTGCCAGTGTTGGAACGAGCAGTGAAGATTTCCATCGCGTCCTGTTCTCCATCCTGTGTGATGAAAGGTAGCAACACTCAATTTCATCTTCTCAGCGAGTGTAATTTCACCTGCACTTAGGATAATTTTACTTATTCATTGTGTTAGTTGGCCAGATTTGGCCTTTGGGCTGTAATTTACACATTCCACAATTCCTTTTGGAACTGCAGCTTGCCTTTGAAACTAGGTTTGCTGTTTACCATCTTTTAATTTAGTTTGTCCATCAGTCCTTTGACCAAAATGGCTAAAGTCATCTTCTCCAACTGTGGCTGTGTGAGAGAATTAAACTTCCAACACTGAGTGATCAGGGATTACACTTTTGCCTCAAGAGACACACGTTTTGTCTTCCTAATAGAAAATGTAATGGTGACACTCTGTCATTACTTACGACTCTCTCTCTCTCTTTCTCACTTGCAGGATAAAGTGCGCACTGAAAGCTACCGGGATTTTATGTACAGCAACCCAGATTTGTTCAAGGACAAAGTGTGTATTGGTTGTCTTCTATTTCTTTCTTTGTGTTAACGTTAGCATTAGCATAAAGGTTAGCTCTGGAGGGGGAAGGGTTAACAGTCATGATGACCGTTGCTGATTTAACAGTTTATTATAATGAACTACAGCATTTTATATTTAGAATGGACGACTGCAAAGAACTGATAAGAGGAAATGTTCTCTCTCACACACACACACACACACACACGAACACACACATTCAGTGTAATGCAGAGGAGCTCATATAGAGGCCATTTATAATGTGCTGACAAGGAGTAGATCAGTTTTATACAGCCGCTGTTAGAAACCGATATAGAAAAGCAAGGAGTGAAATGTGTTATCTGATGTATCGGAGGTCAAAGGTCATTTGGTGAGTGTCTGCAGGATCAGTGAGGCAGCGCACCTGTCAGCGTGATAACAGATACAAGAACAAGCTGAAATTTGAATGTGAATTAAAACAAATCATTAAAAAATGAACTGTATGACGGTAAAATGAAATGGACTTCGTGTTTTTGGAATAAACAATGACCCAGTGAGCGAGAGTTCAAGTGGCTACACGGTATGCAGCCCAAGCCACACATTACAGAAATGAAGGACTTGTAAGCAGTGTGTGATACATTTGTAAATCAGCAGCCCACAGTTTTTAAGGTGCTCTTGATTACATTTTTTGATATCAGTGAATTATAATGTATTATTTTATAATTACTGTACGTCTTCTGGGTTTGGTTTCCTACAGAAAATCTTCCCATCTGCACTTAATATTAGATGATTAGGGGTCTCTCATTTAAACACATAGCAGAGCTAACATAGTTGCATAATGCTGGGAAAGTGCCAGGCAACTAGAGCTACTGTCATTACTGGTCATACAGCAACGTTAGGACAAATATTAATATTTGGGGCAGAATCTTACAAAAGATTTGGGGCACATTCTAACAAAACTGTCTTATGTTGGCGTGTTCTCAGTATGGGAGCGAGCATGGGCATTACCCATAAAACACGTCAAGTGTTTGTCAGGTTTAACAGTGAAATGGCTGTAAGCAGCATCTCAGTTTACAAACATTAATATACAAGATGTGTAGTAAAGTAGTGTAACATGTTAATAGAAATGCTTCTGACAGAATGTATCCGAGTGTGATGAATAGTGTTGCTTGCTATTGAACTCATTATCTATCTGAACAATAGCCATTGCATGTTATTTATTGTATTTACTTTTGTATTATGGTTTCGGTTTTTCCTTCTAGGTGGTGTTAGATGTGGGCTGTGGCACTGGAATCCTGTCCATGTTCGCTGCTCGTTCTGGGGCCAAGAAGGTCATTGGTGTTGACCAATCAGAAATCATCTACCATGCCATGGACATTGTCAGGTGAGTCATCTCTGTCTGTCTGTCTGTCTGGGAAGTAACTGCAGTGTACTCCATTAGTAATTGTAATTGCAGTAACAGATTAGCATAGTACACAAAGTTTCCAGAGAAACAAGACAGGACAGACGAGATGTTCTAACGATCTGTCGATCTGCCCATCCCACACTACACTGCTTGCAGCGCACACACTGCAGGTAATGTGGAATAGAGTTCTGCCCAGTATGTGTTGTGTTGCATTCATGGCTGTGTGTGTTTCATTTATGGCCCTGTGTGTATCTTTATGCGTGTTTATGATTGTGACTGTTATTATTATATATGCTGGAAAGTCAGCAGGATGTACACAAGGAGAGAAGTTTAGTTTTACACGCCATTGGGCTATTGTGAGGCCAGCTATTGTGAGGCCAGCTGTGTTGTCTGAGTGTGTTCAGAGGTGAGGGGCCTATACACAATGCAGACATTCCCTCTTCAAACACATTACCACAAAGAGGGAGGAAGAGTAGATATCAAGAAGAGAGTGGATAAAAATAGATATGGCAACAGAAAAAGATGGGCAGAAAGGTCCCGTAGTGTCCCCACGCGTCTTGGTCAACCGACGGTGTGAGGAAATGGGTTGGGTGTTCCTGAAGTCGACCTGTTAAGGAGGGACTTGGAGGGAAACCAGACCTGCTGTGTTTTTAGCAGGGACAAGATTTTGAAGTTCTCATCTGCCGTAATAAAAATTTAAGAGCAAATACAGTTCATCATGATGTTATTTTGTTGGATGGAACCATTTATTTCAAACCCATTAGATTGGACACGCAAATAAGCATAGACCGAGGGGTGCTTGTGGATTGAAGGGCGAGAAAATATTTCAATGTCTCTCTAGAGGGCCACAGGTGAGAAAAAGAACTTGAAGGCCTTTAGGCAGGTGTCTACCGGAGGTAGAGCTTTTTTAGCTGCTGGGCTGTAGTTCCAGGAACCTTTTCGATTTCTGCTCCAGAGCAGGTTCTTCTCAACTCGAGGTTATATTACTGGGGTGGTCCATGCTAAACCGATTGGTGAGATGCAAACTTACATAGTCAACGTAATCACAGCCCAACCCGCAAAAATATGTGTTAATGAATGATCCAATCTGTGCCGCAAAACCACCAACTTTAGCCTGCTTAGCGACGGCATCCATATCATACAACAAGAGATAATGTTTTCTTATTTAGTGCACATTTGAAGCATACTTTTTTCCCTCCCTGACAAAAGTCTGCCTCGCTGAAGGTAATTACTTGCTGCAAGTGATCCCTGTGCAGATACCCGTGTATCTGCCGTTGCTCTTAACACCTGATCATGGCAGCGGCAATGGCCTGGCTTCCAGAGCCTTCAGGAACCAGCTCAATATATGCTCCAGGTATACTCTTCAGTGGCAAAGAGCGCACGCTGCGGATTTCGCCACACCCCGTCCAGAGAGGTTTGAAGGTCTGGGAAGGACGTCATCGACTGACTGGATCAGAAACTTGATCTGAGAAGGCTCGGCCATCTAGAGCTCCAATTATGAGATCTTACGGCTTCATCGCTTGCTCCCGTCTGGTCACACGTCCCAGGCATCCTGCTGGCTCAGTGTTCCTCCACCCTGTTCACGGATGATTTCTCTCTTGCCATAAGATTTGCCTTATTGTGGAGCACTCTTTGGTGTGCTGCCCAGCCCTTGCCTTGCCATCCAGATGCCACAGTTGTGATTTGGCCTGATGTTTGTATGGCCTCCTGCAGCCTTTACCGTCTCCCAGTTCTCACTTCCGAGTAATACTGGCTGAAACAGCTTGCAGTGTTACAGAATGAACTAAGCCCTGTTTATACTCCAGGCAGGAAGCGCTGAGACAAAGCATCTCAACTGACCAATCAGCTCGTCAGTGCTTGTGCTGGGTGGTAGAGACGTGTAGTTCTAGTTTAGGAGACTTCCATACTAAAGTCTGTTCCTTGATGTTTTGTGAAATTATGCCGTGCTCCATTTAATCAATTAAATTTTCACATTGCAGTCATTTTGAGGTGCACCAGATTATTGGCACGTTTGTGTTTTTGTTTATTTTTTGGGGGATGATGTTCTTTGCATCTGCTAGTATGCGTTACCTTCTTTATTTAAAAAAACCACAGAATGCTACCTACTAATTTATAGCGTACCAGTATTTCCCACAGTTTAAGCTAAATAAGACCATTTCTAACATTTTTGCAAGCACTATTTTTCACCCATATACAAAACTTTACAAAATGTACATAATACATTTAAATAAAACAAATGCACGTGCATTGACCTGCTAATAATTCTACTTTTCTAATTGCAGACTTGCTAACCAAATATCATTAAGATTGCAGAACAGCTGAGCGCATCCTCTCTGTGCTTTTCCTGTTGTGAAACTATATTGAAGCTAATTCTTAAGCTTTAATGAAAATAATACTCAAATGCTCAGTTCCTTTCACGTCATTTTTCTGTGGCCCATCATAAAACTTGGATGAGAGCTGGCACCCTTAATTTCAGGCGTGCTGTGGTGCAGTTCTTTGGTGCACCCCTGAGTATCTGCCAAAATGATCCACACCATAGACAATGTTTGCTTTATCTGCACTTAAAATGAACATTTTTTTTCTTTTTATTTATAGAAATGGCAGAAATTAATTATTTTATATTGTATTCCTTTATAATGAAATTTATGCAGCATAACCTGACTGAAGCAAAATATTTTTTACTGATTTATTTTTAATTGTCTAATGTTATTTTTGAACACCGTGTTAAGTGTGGTTTTCAACTATCTTTTGAAAATCATGTTTTATTTGATAAAGTTTTAAATAAGTTTATTGAGTTATTAGCTGATAACATTGTTTTTTATACAAAATCGTGAATAAACGTGGAATAACTGAAAGCAGTAGCGACTAATGTGAAGAGCACAGAGCTATTTCAGGGAAGAACGTGTCTATATGTGTCAACAAGAATGTCAAGAACGAGAATTGAGAGCCTTTACACCTGTGCATTGCCAGTAACCTCCAGTTATCATTAAACCTCTGTCTGCATACATGTATATGTTAAATTCTTTCGTCTTGATCGTAATTTATGACGTGCTTACCAAAAGTAGAACAAAGAAATCTGTATTCTTAACAACAGTTTAAACACGGCATAGCGCTGACTGTTCTCAGGCCAAAACTGCGTAAAGCCTGGCAGTGAAGTTTTTAATAGGCAACTAATAAAAATTGCTTATGTGGTCAAAACGTCAGTAGTTTTAGTTAAACAGGCATTACGTATGTGACAGCTTCTCATGTTAATTTAAGGTTGAGAAATTGACAGTATTGTTTGCCTGATGTTAACTTGGCCTACGTTAGTCATGTAGCTCCAGTACATAATGAAAGAAGCAAATTTCAGACACCAGATATGTCTGGGCTCATCAGCTGCATTTTGGGTAAGGTTTTGGACAGACATTTCCTGTACAGATAAGAACATGGGAGTTGTTTTCTGTTTTTAGCGGTTGTTAAGCCATGAACTCACGAGCTTCATCAGCTTTGAGAATTGGTGAACTTTATTGATTGACTATCAGTCTGGAATCTCTCTTTTTCCTCAACAACCCCCCCCGATCCATTTTTCTATTTCCCTGTCTATAATCAGACTCACTCTCTGTACCAGCACTTCAGTGTGACTTAACACATAATCCCTTTTGTGTTGTATCACTGAACCCACACCCCTGAATGCTGAGTGACTTGTTCAAAATGGAAAGACGAGGTGTAGAAAGCGCCCCTCTCTCTCTCTCTCTCTCTCTCTCTCTCTCTCTCTCTCTCTCTCTCTCTTTCTCTCTCTCTCTATCTCCCTCTCTCGCACGCTCTTTCCCCCCACTCTATCCTGTAGCTGCCATTGTCCTGTAGTAATGAGATTACAGTGTCTTTTCCTCCCCCTTCTATCTCACCAGGGGGGAGTGCAGATTTCTGGAATGTGTGATAGTGTGAAGATACAGATCAGCTGGGACAGAAATACTCTCTCTCCCTCTCTCTCTCTCTCTCACACACACACACACACACACACGGCAGCCTTGAATAATGCCTGTGTCCTTACTAACATTAGCTGTCATTATAATGGAGTGTGTAGGGAGATTGATACTCATGCTTAAAGGATCATCATTACAGCTTAACACACGTAGGTGCAGCGCTGGCAAAGGTCACAGGAGGAGCCTTTGTTGTATTACGTAGCGTGTATGTAATTGGAATAAATTGGCACCATTGTTGGACTGAGCTTAATGACTGTAATTAACAGCACTTTCCTCAACTGATATATTTAAGGGACCACTCAAATAGGTTCCACCATGCTCCTGTATTTGTGTCCCTTGTTTTTATGCATTTTTTGTTGACTTGACCAAGAGACAGGACTGCTTGAATTATTTGCATATTTACGATTTTTTTAATGGTTCAAAGTGTCTAACTGTTCCTTTGGTTTACAGGTGTATTATTTGGTTTTGGGGAATTGAAACTAATTAAAACATGACTGTTGTAACCTAAATTACCTATTTAATTAATTACCTAATTAAATGCTGGTTTGTAACAATGAAAGAGTCTATACACTTTAGTTTTAATGTTTATACGGCACCTTTATCACCTTATCTTTAATCGTGGAATCAAGTTACACAGAATAATAAAACTGGATAATATAAATTCCATGAGTTCATAGTCATGTAAATACATGTTTATTTAGTTTCTCCAATTAAGCATATAAAACACATTCATGGATTGATTTAAGGGACTTTTGTAATCAAGGCTATGTGCCACAAGCGTTATTGTCCCTGTAGGGCCACCCTTGATTATCAGTCAGGGGAGATTTCAGACAAACAATGCTACTGAACAGTACCATAAAGCACTTTCAGACCAGAGGAACTTTTCATAGTTCTAGAACTGTTGGAGGAAGTACCCCCTTTTTGTGTGTTTGCACTTCTGGAACTGAGAATGATCATAGTTCTCAGAATGCTGTTTTTCAGGACTTTATTTAGCTCCTACGACAGGGTAGCTACTCTCCCAACACAATAGGAACCATGAGGATCGTGTGTGCACGGTGAATGGTCCAGACATAAGTGTAGTGAGATTCTTTGATTTGAGCAGTTGTTTGTTTCTTTTTTCTCAGTAATTGTGTTTTATAATCCAGGATAAAGTAGACAGAAACTTACTAAAATAAAAATCCACATCACAGCATGAGCTGGTTAACAGATGAGAGAAGCTGAAACCTGAGGTGGAGTGGTTGGTAAACTCAAGTAAAACAAAAAAAAAATTAACTTTAAGAGTTTAATTTAAACATAAATGCATGTATGCTGCCTGTGTCCTTATTTTGACATGACTTTGGTGGAAATCATCATTAAAAAAATCACCACCAATGGATTTTCTAATTGCCAGATAGTCAATATAAAACATCTTCATGTTGAACAGCCGAATCCAGTTTGATTGGAAAAAATTTGGAGTCAGGTACAGCCTTAAATCCATGTGAAATGTTAGCTGTGTAAATACCAGCTCATAACATTAGCGTTCAAAACAAACATGCATACAAACAAAAAACCCCACCACAGATAAATGGGCTGGCAGTGAAGTCCACACTTTATTGAGCCTATATGCGGCTTACACCACCACGTCAGTGTTCCTACTGGTGGTGCGAATGGTGCGTAGTACTCAGGGGTAGTACGTACGTAGGTAGGTGCGTAGTACTCAGTTATAGAAACTTGAGAGCAACTACCCCCCCTGGGGTGCACCCCAGGGGGGGTAGTTGCGCTCAAGTTTCTATAACTGTTTGGTCTGAATGCACCTATAGAAGGTACATAAAGTATTCCCAAAAGTGGCTTAGGATTATCAGAAGATTATGAAGTGACACAGCTATTCAGACAGGCAAAGGGGAGTTCATTCCTCCACCTGGTGCCAGGACAGAGAAGAGTCTGTATCTTGAGAGACCGTCTAGTCTAGTCAGCCAGCCTCCCGTCTGTGCTGAGGCTCAGAGGGAGCATGGTGCAGAGCAATGCGTGATAGGTGCCTCACGGTAGGCAGGCACTCGTCTGTGGCAAGCATCAGTGTTTTAAATCAAATCTGATGTGAGCAACTGAAGGATGCCAGTCAGTCTCCTCTGACTGGCATCATCTGACTGGTATCATTGGGGTGGTGAGAGAGAACTTGCATGAAATACAGCATTCTGGGGCAGAGCTGCCATGAACCGGTTGCAGTAGTCCGGACTGAACAAGCACCTGAGTGGATAGACAGGGCTGGATCTTTCTGATGTCGTAAAGGAGAAACCTGCATGACTGAGTCAGGATAGTGATATGAGGAAGAATAATTGGTTGACTTCAGTGGAGATCACAGGAACTTGCCATGGAGATGCTTCTCCGGATATGTACAGTTGTGCTTGAAAGTTTGTGAACCCTTTAGAATTTTCTATATTTCTGCATAAATATGACCTAAAACAT
>JAQQZU010000007.1:766691-781873 GCA_030068025.1 Parauchenoglanis punctatus | reverse complement strand
TAGTGTTGCGGTGTGGGGCTGCGGTGTGGGGTGGGGCTACGGTGTGGGGTTGCGGTGTAGTGTTGCGGTGTGGGGCTGCGGTGTGGGGTGGGGCTACGGTGTGGGGTTGCGGTGTAGTGTTGCGGTGTGGGGCTGCGGTGTGGGGTGGGGCTACGGTGTGGGGTTGCGGTGTAGTGTTGCGGTGTGGGGCTACGGTGTGGGGCTACGGTGTGGGGTTGCGGTGTGGGGTTGCGGTGTGGGGCTACGATGTGGGGTTGCAGTGCCGCCCTCTTTGAAATGAAGAAACTGTAAATGCATGTGATGTATCGAAAACTATAAACATGTGTAACTAATCCGTATGTATGCAGACGAGATATCTAGTAATAAGGATGTTCTTGTCCAAGTTCACAATGTTTACATTTATAAGCACTGGACAGATGCACTTTCAGGGATGTATAAAAGATGCCAGAATGACATGTTTGAATGGAATAATTAGTTCTTAGCTAGAAAAAGCCTTCCTCACAGTGTAGTGTTAAGCATCCTATTATAAATGTTTTAGTGTAAGTGTACAAATGTAAAGATGCAAGCAGTTTAAATGTGTGTATCGTCAAAGGTACAGTATGATGTGCTGTCATGTCACCAAGTGAGTTTGTGGTTCCAGGTTTAATTCACAAATGCATAAATTTTTAAAATCTGTAGTACATAAGGGAGAGCCCATAAACTCTTAATTCCTAATGTCCTCGCAATGTCATAATTACAGGGGTGTGTGTGTGTGAGAGAGAGAGAGAGAGATTGCGTATGCCTCCTGGGACAGTTTAGCTGAAACGGATCATATTGTTACCACTGTTCCAACTGGGAATTCATTTTCTCATAATGTTACAATTACAAGGACTAAAAGAACGTGTGTTTGTGTGATGAAATATAGAGCCTCCAGCAAAGACTACTGGGACGCCTGAGCTAAAGCAGGTCATAGTTTCATCATGGGAATGCACCTTTGCTATACACACACTTGTACAGGAAAATTGCCCAGAAAAGCAAAAATGGATAAAGTTGAAAACACTGTGCAACACACATGTACAGAAATATTTTTTCACTTTTGTTGTCATCTGTTAGTGCATACATATTGAGAGTGTGTACTGTTGGATGCACATACAGCTATTGTCTATGTTAATTATACAGACATACCAAATCTTATATATATATAATATATATATATATAGTATAATAATTTATATTTACATTGAGTAGCAGCAGAATGAAGGCACACATTGCTCCTTTCCTGTGAGAGAAGAGTGACTCTATCAATCACACACACACACACACACAGCGGCAGTGAAGCAGAACTAATAGCTTTTAATCCTGACACAGCTGACAACACCACACACACACACAAGCACACAAAGAACACAATCAATGAGAGACAGAGCAGGGAGATGAATGGGCTTAATCACACATAGAAAGCAAGAATGAAATGAAATGAAGTTTTGACCCTCAGTAAAGTTGAGGCATTTTAAAAAACACTTTTAAACACTACTTTAATGTACAAGGTCTCATATCTTTAGTGCCATGTAAATAAGATGAAACATTAAGTTATTTCTTTCCAAAGCACTTGTGCACTGAACTATAGTGTCATAAAAGCAACGGTTCCAGAATGTTTGTTAATATCACATTTCAATATGTTTGAATAAAATTGAAAAGATCTTTTGTTATTTTTGGGTCTTTCTCTCTCTCTCTCTCTCTCTCTCTCTCTCTCTCTCTCGTTCTCTCTCGCTCTCTCTCGCTCTCTCTTTCTCTCTCTCTCTCTCCAGGCTGTGGTGGGCTATTTTGATATTTTTTTTGACCGAAACTGCACAAACAAGGTGAGTTTGCTTTAACAGCAAACCAATTACACTCTCATGCTTTGCCTGTCACATACGAGGTGTTTTTTTACACACTCAGCATTCGCCGTCCTCCATCAGCCAGACAGAAGGGAACTAAAAACAGCTTTTGAGAGACAGGGTATTCACAGCAATTTCTATTAATTATAATAGAATTAGTTTTGAGTTTCATATATAAGGAATAACACAGTTCAGTTCGTCCTGTTCTACAACATTATTCAATGTTGTGGTGATTTGATATGGATACCACCCTGAAATGGATCATTGTCGTGTCACAGTATAGCCCGAAGGGTGTTATTCTGCTTATACCACAGCAATTTGTCAACAGTTACCAATTTCTGATGAAACCATGATTATACATTTTTCTGTTGTTAAATAACAGCACAGTGTTCATTTTTGTCTGCTGTACAAATCCATGTGACTGAGCTGATAACATACTAGAACATGTGCATCAATATAAAGCCATTGTTCATGTCACAGTCCAAACCACTGTCGGAGCTGCTGTCAGAGCAAATTAATCTACACTTTTGGATTTGAGAATTCAACTACGCTGTGGTACAACTGGTTTTATCGGAACTGGAACTTGTTTATTCAATCTCATTACTAGCATCAGAAATTATCTGACAAGAGTCAGTTTTTTATCAGAATCTGAATCAGTTTTTTAAAATTTGAATCAGAATTGGTTTAATCCAGCGCTATTTCTATTTCCAGGTGATGTTCTCCACATCTCCTCACTGCACTAAGACTCATTGGAAGCAGACCGTTTTCTTTCTGGAGAATCCTATTGCTGTCCAGTCAGGTTTGGGAAAATACTAAATCCTTTTTATACGGCTTTACAGAAACCCAGAGACAGTTACACTCAGTCAAACACTATAGAAAAAGTACTTTTAAAAACGATTTTGAAAAACAAAGATGATTTTTGTAACATAGGCTAAAATACACAGATTCTACTGTGCTGTGGAAAATTGCCCCTCCGTGACTCCTTCACTTTTTTTGCATATTTGTCTCACTTAATGGGTTCAGATCTTCAAGCAAAACTAACAAGACAAAGACAAACTGAGAAACACCAAATACAGTTTTTACACGATCATTCCCTTTATTTGTTGGGGACAGTTACATTTTCACAATGGTGATATAGGTGTTGCGTAACCTTTTGAACAGCAGTAGATAGAATCATTAGTAAATAAATACATGATAACTTATTAATAAATAATAAATAAATGAGCAATAAATCAAATGAATTTATAAGCTGTTTTGTGTTTTCTCATGTTTGCATTTCTTATTACATTTTCTATGAATCTGAAACCATAAAAAATAGGGGGTGAATACTTTTCAAAAAATTTGTTTAAATAATCTGCCCAGGTGTTGCATGCTTTTGTAATAGAGATGAGTGCTAAACATGGGAAATTGAACTTTAAAAAAAAAAAAGCTTTGAACATGAAGCAGACGGACGGTTGTGGACCTTCAGGCGTTTTAATGCATATTAAAAAATCAGCAGCTAAAAGTGCCATTAAGCACAATGGTGCTAAAAGCTCAAAGTTTCAGAAGTTTGAAATGATAGAAATTTGTAAGGGGATGCATGATTATCCTGACCCCCTGCACAGTGAGGTGGGGGAGCTTTGGGAACGTTTCAGGCTACGTACTTTGAATGCGAATGGTCAGATTGGACATCATGTGGCTGTTTTCCCCGATGCACTGTAATGGCAGTGTTGCGAAACAACGACGGCGCACAGCAACAGCAGTGACTGTATTCACAGGAAGGACAGGGAAATTGCTGATTTACACGATATTTGTGAAAATGAATTGATTCAAGACAGAATGTGCACTGAAGACTGTAATGTGAACATAGCCTAATTTTATATTCAATCGTGATTTAACAACATGATCTGACATTAGCCAGTACTGCACAGATCCTCACACAGGCTATACTTAGGGTGCAGGTTTATTGATGGCCATGCGAATATATTTTTGTTCCACATACAATTTTTTGTGACTTATTTACAAAGATAGGGGCCAGGATCAGAAAAAGAGCGAGGGGGAAAACGGAGCAAAGCAGCAATAAGCGAATAACAGAATAACATGAAAAGAAGCAGGTGAACAGTTACTTGCTACTAACTTTGAATTGGGCACAAACACCACACCAGTTCACACGCAGATGTTTCCCCACCACACCTGGGCCTCCCCCTGGGTTTCCTTGACCTTTTTTTTGACACATCACCTGTGCGATTTTGTAATGAGATAAGCTAACCTGGCTAACAGAAATGTAAGTTTATTTAATCTGTGATATCTGTTTTCATCAATGTCATATATGTTTATAATTAAACCGACTGAATAACAAGGTTGCAGATATTTTTTCGCCTGTTAGATTTGGTTTTCTTTTGTTGCTCTAAAGCACCACGTGGAAACCATTTCGAAAATCTGTGTTTAAGTATTTTTTTTAAGTATATTTATGCTGTAGCTAGTAGTGATCACTCAGATCACTGTAGAGTAGCATTAGATTTTAGTTAGCTTAGCGTACGCCTGTCTGTTTTTTAGCAGCGCTCTTAAGTTTGCTTAGTGTTCTTACTCCTTGACTCTAAGAGGTTTCTTTTCTTCTGCTTAGCATATAACTGTCTGTTCTTAGTGGCTTGCATTAGTTAGGATGCCATTACTGTGTGCTGCTTTGTGTAATTAAATTAGTGTATTGCTGTCTTGTTCTTACTGGTGTTTTTATTTTACTTTTAACTTGCGTAGTACTGTGTGTTTTGTAGTGGCTCGCTTTGAGAGGGACTTTGTGCATCCAGACCGTTCTGCGTGTACGTGTTCCCCACAGCCAACTGTCCTGACTGATGAGAAGTCTGTCTTATCGTAATAGGAATCGGGAAAATGTCATCTGATGTGCAGATGGATGATGTTCCACTCTGAGATTATAAACAACATTTGGCCTGTGATAAAAATTCTGTTAGGTCGGCCACGTTTGTTCCGACTCTGCTGATAACGGTGTTGGATAAAGAGGTATTGTGTGGTGGTTAGATGTTGCTGCATATTCTAGTATGAGAGATAAAGGAGCCAAGCTTCACAAATGCATTATCTTCCCAGCTTCAGATTTTATAGCAAGATGACTGATATATATATATATAATGTGATTTTAAATCTATAATCTGAATTCTTCTCACCTCAGTGATGATTAATATAAATGTATAGAAAATGCAAGAAAATACAACATTCTTGTATCAGCTGTTATTTGATAGGTGTGTAGCCTCTTCCATCATTGCCTGCACACACACACACACATACACACACACGCACACACATGCACACACACGCACGCACGCGTGCGCGCACACACACACAACCACATGAGCACAAGTGGCTGTCAGAGGAGTGTTTTTTTGGCGTACATTGAAAATAGGTAGCAAGAGATCTACAATGGAATAGTGATTCCTAAAATATGAACGAACAAATATCTTCACATTTCAAAAATAAATAAAATCGTTTACAAATAAATGTCAAATAGGAAACGTCATCTCTGATTATTTATTTGTAGAAGCAACTGCATCTGTTTGTGTCTTGCCACGTTCATATTTAAACAACGTGAGGCACATGTTTGAACCAGCAGTTAGGCTTCAAGACAACTTTTTGGTGGCGTCCACGTTTCTGTGACCAGTCCCAGCAGAAATGTTCTCAAGCAGGCCCGGTCAGTGCAATATCTCAAGAACGAGCGGTTGAATGTTTGTAGGATTTGTTTGTAATTCATTTAATCAGGGTCAAATATATGAATTATTTTTTCTTCAATTGATTCTTTCCTGTTTGAAGTATATTATATGTGTATTTAAAGCATAGAACTTAGTAACGAGAAGGGCTAGATGTGTTGGGGCGGGGACATCCTGGTCAGTGCCCCTGGTGTCCGTCTTTAAATTAGGCTGTAGTTTTGGCTATCTGTTGGTTTGAAGTGGCTGGTGCTGAAAACACACATTTGCAGATTGTTTTGCACAAGACAGAAATCAGCAAATGGCGTTTGTTACATGATACTTAAGTGGATATGGAACAATATAAAAATGCAACAGCCTTCAACAAGAAGACTAGCATATTTTCATGGTATGATATCACAGTTTCATGGTATCTTAATTGAATAGATGATATCGTCACAAGGCCAGCTCACATGACCACCTAAAACATACCTTATCTGTTTCTAAACTTTATTGTTCTGCATTTTTTACTCGGCCATTAATTGGTTTCAGATTGGCCTCCTAGAATATATTTAAACTGAAGAAAACGCATGTTGAAGATAACACATGCTGAAGAAAACGCTTGTTTGAACCATGTGAAGTCCGCTGTTCGCTCAAGCTGCTCAACACAGACGGCCACGATTGCCTAATGTAGCTATGATTGACAAGGGTGGGAGTATGCCCCTCCCACCCAGAGACCAAGATATTCTTGGCGACTACATTTCCATAAAAACCACTTTTTATTACATACAGAGAATGGATGCAAGTGTGCTCACCAAAAAAAGAAAAGAAAAGATAACTATATGTGGAACTTAACAGCGTAGCCGCCCTTAGGTAAGCAGGTTTGTGCGTTCCAAACATCTGTGAATCAACCACTAGCTCGGTGTAGGTTTCGTGTAAGTGGGTTTTCCATTCTTTACTCAGCATAGGGGCATATGCCAGCATTGTGTTTATGCTGTATTTTCTCTTTTCTTTTCAGCGATAGGTTGAAAAATCCACGAATTTAAGGTCAGTAAGTGGTAGAAGAAGAGGTATGATGGCTGAAAATGAAGGTTGAAAAAGAAAGTACTTATTTGTGCGCTCAATCACTAACTCCTTGATTAACTCCAGTCCAGTAGCTCTAGTGTCCCCTTGCCTCCCATCTCACACTGTTTACACACTGATGGGATTTTAACAGCACTAGCAGGGCTTTCTTACAGCTCTCACTAGGTCACACACACACACAATGATTCCCATGTGAGCACACTGCAAAAGAACTGCAACTTTCTCAAAGTCACCCCAAAGGCGTCTTGTATCTTGCAGTACCAGGTGTCCTAAAATCGTGCTTTTACCTAAACTCCATTTGCCTTATTGAGGCGTGCGGCACATTTGTTTTTCCATTGTTAAAACAGTACCCACACATTCATACCAATCCAATATTATCCTGCATGTAGATAATGCTACAGTTTTTTTTTTGACAACATTGAAAATCCAGTTTTAATGGTACACAGAATAACCAGTCAGAATGCAGCCGTGTCTGAGATCTCTCTGCGGTTGTCTGGTTCGCAGTGTCATTGGCTCTCAGGCACAAGCAGTACAATATTTGTATAAGACCTGCATTTAAGGGAAATTCCCACATCAAATCATGAGATGTCATCATTTTTTTCCAAATAAACAGCCTTGCAATGTCTCTGGTTTCCTTCCACATTCCTGGGACATGCAGATTAGGTCAACTAACTCTAAATTGCCCACAGGTGTGAATGTGAGTGTAAACGGTTGTCTGTCTCAGTGTTAGTCCTGCGACAGATTGGCGACCTGCCCAGGGTGTACCCTGTCTCTCGCCCAAAGTTGGCTGGGATTGGCGCCAGCTTCCTCTGTGACCCCCGAGTGGATAATACAGCAATATTTTATATATACAGCCACTTATTTCACCAAACATCTAACACACTTGCGTTGCTTTCTTGCTACTGTACATTATTTATAATACACTCCTGTAAGTTATTGACTAACTCACAAACTGTGAACACTACCAGCAGAACTAGGCATTCAGGATAAATAAGGTCCGCCATCATCCCTGCAGAAGTAGGCAGGGTGTGGTCTTTAACTTTCTTGCAGCAAGAAAGTCTATAGTCTTTAGTCTATAGCCTGGTATAGACCACGTAAACACATGCAGAAATGCTTGTAGAACAGTTTCAGTTTAATGTGATAAAAATGTCATAGATGTGTCCAGAAGTGCAGATTCCACAGGAAGCAGAAGATGCATCAAAATCACATCGAACTGTAACAATCATGAAGTCAAGAATCAATCAGTCATGGAAAACAGTATCAGAGTTCTCGGTGTAGAACTTCAGTAGGATCCCATTATAAAACAGAAATGATGTCCGATCACAATCTATATAGAACCTTTGTGAAAAGGAAGTGTTCGTGTACCAGGTGCATGTTATGCAGGGTGTAAAAGGGGCTAATAACCTAATATTGATTGCGCACACTCCTCTGTCGTCTGTTATCGTCCCTACTGCTTTGACCAAATAAGAACATACCATTAGTGAAGAATGACTCCTGCTAGAGAAGTACATTTCAGAGCACTAATGAGAAAGGAGGCAACATTATTTAATGTATTTACCAGATGCTGACAAACATCCTGTGAGAAAACCCTGGCAGAAACGCCTCATTCTTGAAGCTCTATCAATTAAATCACCTTCATTTTTCATGCTTCAGTTTATTTGCATGGATCATTAAAACTAGAAATGTTCCCTTGAGGGGCCGTGTGTCTCCTGGAGTAACCTAGACATTTATTTGGCCTAAAGAAATTCGCATAATGCTCTGTGTAGATTTCCATAAGGGGTTGCAAGGCTATTACATTTTTTTACTAGTCAACTGGTAATTAGCCGTCTAGTCGTCTTTTCCATTGTTAAAGTAAAAAATGTTTCGGGACATCGCTGTTTTTAGGCTGTTTTATTTGTGCAGCAAAGAACTTGTCACAGTGCGCTTCAGTTAACAATCCCAACACGCTATGCATTGTATTTCCAGCTTCTGTGCATTCTTAATGAATAAATCCTGATTACACTATTTACACTATTCACATGCACTCTTGTGGACGAGCTGGTGGCTCAGCTAAAATCACTGATTAACTCAGAGCACAGCATGGAAACTCCTTACAGCTTAATGATGATAAAATCCTAGCTTGCTGATGGATGGAGGATGCGATATCTACCATAGCATCTGGGAGGTTTTAACGCCAAGTTTAGCTCCAGCCTCAGAAGTGTCCAAAAGTGAGTTTTGTTTGGATTTGGGCTTGCATGCTCCACTGATCCAACTCTAATCTAGCTGAGTTGGGTCCCGCACCGTCTCACTCCCACCTCTCTACCCCCTGTAAGGTGTTATCAAAGTGTTATCGGGCTGTTAAAGCAGCATAGGTTTTGTGCAATTAACTGTTGATTTGACTTCATCTGCACATGCTTTCAAATAAATGAAGTACATTTAGCTGCTTTCACGTTCTTTATCTGACTAGCCGTTTCTTTTTCCCACTGCCCAATTAATCGCTATCCCCATAGTCCCCATGGTAACTGGCTAGTCTGTGCGATCCCTAAAAAGCAACAGTCCTCGCCTGACTTCTCAGAAAAGGTCATTCTTTTGTAATGCAGATGCTTGTAGGTCCTTAACGTGTCTAAGTAAGCTGAACTTGAAAGGCTGAAAAGAGGGGGAACAAAGGATGAAGTAATGGATGAAGGGATATGGATTTAGGGTGAGCTGTTCATAAAACCAGGTTATAAAAAGCTCACAAGACAGCATTCTGTCAGGAATCCTTATTCCTTGTAGTGATCAAGAGTCTGTTTAGCTAAAAAAAAAAAAAAATCATAATTTATGTGTAAATGTCTCTTGATTTTCACTTTGTCAAGATTCCCAATTTAAAAGCCGTGCAGATGGCAATGCGTTTCTAATGCTCTCCTCCGCCGCATACATATGCATTTTATGGCAGATCACACAATAATGGGTATTATTATAGTGTACTATACAGTGCACATGATTCCCCAGTGTAGGGGATAGGGAGTCAGGTGGCATTTAGGACACAGTCCAGGAAACTAAAGCAATAACAGTCTTCAAAATGCATACCAGTGCAGCTGACAACCTTGCGAATGATTCCACTTTAAGGCAGGCTATTTTAGCATGAAATGAATAAAGGGCTACATTTCTGCCATGAATGTTAGGCAGTGTGTGGGTTAAAAAAGGAATGTTTTATATCTCTTCGTTTCTCATTATGGCCTCTGTCGTTCTTGGTTGGTTTTTCATGTGTTTTAATGCAAATAGCGCCATGATGGACGACTCCTTTTTTCCCCCCTTTCAATTCCATGCATGGGCAACGTCCAGCTCACAGAGAGCCTTAAGATTCTCCAGAATTACTCTGTTTAATGAGATTCTGCATTTGGGAGGGCTAAAGTTTCATTTTGGGAAATATGATATGGGTAACACATTCTTTGAATCACTATACCATGGCGCTGAAAAATAATCATTTTCTGGTGGCAGATATATGATTGTGTTTCTTATAGTAAGACTCCTCTAATGTAGATCTGGTCAACAATTATAAAGATTTAAGTTGAGTCTGTACGTACACTTTGCTAGAGCCTTCCCTACTGTAATTCCACTAATAATTGTACTTTTTTCCTGTTTTTTTTTTTTTTTTAAGAGTTATAGGTAAAAGATACACTCCCATGGCCTAAAAAAGTAGCTAAATAAGATTACAGTGAGTCGCTAATTTCTTACCATATTGTTATGAGAAAGCAAAACATGTACAATGTCTGCAGTTTAAATGCTATTCAGTACGCATGGTGTAAGAAAGATCATACTACTACTGTATCGTGGTGTTCTTCACCTCCACCTCATCTTTGCTCTTGCCTACAAATATACTTTTAAAATTAATATGTTGTTTTTAATTTGAGTAACAATGCTTTTAATAAGGATGGTAATAATGAAATGGTGTCTCAATATGATCATATATCCTGGAAAGGGAATCAGGAATATTTATTTCAATAGAACTATGATTTTTGTTGTGAAAGTAATGATTTTAAATGCCTTTTTCAGATATGTGCAGTATTTTCCTTTAAAAAAAAAAAAAAAGGTTAGAGCAATCTTCTAAACATGTTGCCTTTAAACAACATTCTAGCAGGTTCCCAAGCCAAATAATTTGAATGATTAACCTGCGGTTGCTGTATATCATGGTATTTAACATTGTACATTTAGCAAGTTAGAAGTTGTAAAGAGATACAGAACACAAATATTTGGTTTAATCTAGAGATGCAATTCCACAAGAAAATGCGAATATGATTGTAAGGAATGTAATCAGGAATGGAAGGCCACAGGCACAGTCGCTGTTAAACCCAGGTCTGGCAGGCCAAGAAAAATACAGGAGCGGCAAATGCGGAGGTTTGTGAGAATGGTTATAGACAAGCCACAGATCACCTCCAAAGACCTGCAAGAACATCCTGCTGCAGATGGTGTATCTGTACATCGTTCTACAATTCAGCGCAATTTGCACAAAGAACATCTGTATGGCAGGGTGATGAGAAAGAAGCCCTTTCTGCACTCACGCCACAAACAGAGTCGCTTGTTGTATTCAAAAGCTCATTTAGACGAGCCAGATTCATTTTGAAACAAAGTGCTTTGGACTGATGAGACAAAAATTGAGTTATTTGATCATAACAAAAAGCGCTTTGCATGGCAGAGGAAGAACAGTGCATTCCAAGAAAAACACCTGCTACCTACTGTAAGATTTGGTGGAGGTTCCATCATGCTGTGGGGCTGTGTGGCGAGTTCAGGGACTGGGGCCCTTGTTGTAGTCGAGGGTCGGATGAATTCAACCCGATATCAACAAATTCTTCAGGATAATGTTCACGCATCAGTCAATGGGACAATGGGGGACAAATTTGGGACAATGACCCAAAACATAGTTCGAAATCTACAAAGACTTTCATGCAAAGGGAGAAGTACGATGTTCTGGAATGGCCGTCACAGTCCCCTGACTTGAATATCATCGCAAATCTATGGGATTATTTGAAGCAGGCTGTCCATGCTCAGCAGCCGTCAAATTTAACTGAACTGGAGAGATTTTGTATGGAAGAATGGTCTAAAATCTCTCCATCCAGAATCCAGCCACTCATCAAAGGCTATAGGAGGCGTCTAGAGGCTGTTATAGTTGCAAAAGGAGGCTGAACTAAGTATTAGTTGAGTATAAATATCTCTGTTGGGGTGCCCAAATTTATACACCTGTCTAATTTTGTTATGATACATATTGCATATTTAACCTAATGTCACATGCTGAAATACTACTATTTCCATATAGCATGACATATATTAAAAGGAAGTTGCTACTTTGAAAGCTCAGCCAAGGATGAACAAAAATCCAAAAAAAGAGGGGTTCCCAAACTTTTTCATATGACTGTAGGATGCCACCTTTGCAATAAGACAGTTTGTGAAATTTCATCCCTGCTGGATATTCCACGGGCAACTGTATTATTGGCAAGTAGAAGCGTTTGGGAACAACAGCAACTCGGCCACGAAGCAGAAGACCACGTAAAGTCACAGAGTGGGGTTAAGGATTACTAAGGTCTGTGGTGTGAAAAGGTCACCAACGTTCTGCTGAGTCCACAGCTGAAGAGTTCCAAACTTCCACGGGCATTAATGTAAGCACAGAAACTGCACGGCGGGAGCTTCATGGAACGGGTTTCCACGGCCGAGCCGCTGCATGCGAGCCTCACATCACCGAGTCCAATGCCGAGTGTCAGATGGAGTGGTGTAAAGCACCAGCACTGGGCTGTGGAGCAGTGGGAACATGTTCTATGGAGTGACAAGAAGTCACAGAGCGGGTCAGCGACTACTAAGGTCCATGGTGTGTAAAAGTCGCCAATGGGAATTAGTTTCCGCAGCTGAGCTGCTGCATGCGAGCCGCATATCACCAAGTCCAATGCCAAACATCAGATGGAGTGGTGTAAAGCACACCGCCCTGGACTGAGGAGCAGTGGAAACATGTTCTATGGAGTGACGAATCACGCTACTCTGTTTGGCAGTCAGATGGGCGAGTCTGGGTTTGGCGGATGCCGGGAGAACGTTACCTGCCTGACTGCATTGTGCCGACGGTGAGGTTTGGTGAAGGAGGGATAATGGTGTGGGGCTGTTTCTCAGGGTTTGGACTCGGCCCCTTACTTCCAGTGAAGGGCAATCTTAATGTTTCAGCAAACCAAGACATTTTGGACAACGCTATGCTTCCTACTTTGTGGACACAGTTTGGAGAAGGCCCTTTTCTATTCCAGCATGACTGCCCCAGTGCACAAAGCACGCTCCATAAACACATGGTTGGATGAGCTCGGAATGGAAGAACTTGACTGGCCCGCACAGAGCCCTGACCTCAACCCCATCCAACACCTTTGGGATGAAATGGAATAGAGATTGCGAGCCTGGCCTTCTCATCCAACATCAGTGCCTGATCTCATAAATGCTGTACAGAATGAATGGGCACACATTCCCACAGAAACATTCCAACATCTTGTGGAAAGCCTTCCAAGAAGAGTGGAAACTGTTATAGCTGCAAAGGGGGACCAACTCCAAATTAAAGTCTATGTACTTGAATGCAATGTCATTAAAGTCCCTGTTTGTGTAATGGTCAGGTATCCCTATGCTTTCGTCCATATAGTGTATGTTGAATCTAAGAAAATGTATTGGGGTTTTTTTTTTGTTTTTTTTTTTAATATGTACACATTTTGAAATTGATCCCAGCAACATGTTTCAAAAAAGTTGGTACAGGGGCATGTTTACCAATGTGTTGCATCACCACTTCTTTTAACAACACTCTGTAAATATATGGGAACTGAGGAGACCAGTTGCTGGAATTTTGAAATTGAAACGTCCCATTTTTGCCTGATCTAGGATTTCAGCTGCTATTTGGGGTCTCTTTTTTGTTTCATGATGCACCAAATGTTTTCAGTGGGTTACAGGCCTGGACTGCAGAGAGGCCATTTTAGCACCAGTCTCTTTTACTACAAAGCTATGCTGTTGTTATACGTGCAGAATGCAGTTTGGCATTGTCTTGCTGAAATCAGCAAGGGCTTACCTGAATGACACCTGGATGGCCACATATGTTGCTCCAAAACCTGTATGTATTGTTCAGCATTAATTGATATGTTCCCAGATATGCAAGCTACCCATGCCATGTGCACTAATGCCCCCATACCCTCACAGATGCTGGATTTTGAACAGTTTTTTGGCTTTTGAATTAATATCAAGCTGGATGCTCCCTTTCCTCATTAGACCAGAGGATGCAGCATCAATGATTTCCAAAAAGAATTTTTGAATTTGTGAATTGATGAATTTTGATTCATCAAACCACAGAACAGTTTTCCACTTTGCTTCTGTTTTAAATAAGCTCAGAGAAGGCGGCAGCATTTCTGGATCATGTTTATATATGGTTTCCTCTTTGCATGGTAATGTTTTAACCTGCATTTGTGGATGCAGCGATGAACAGACTGTGGTTTTGGGAATTGTTTCTAAGCCCATGCAGTGATTTCCACTAAAGAATCGTGTCTGTTTTAATGCAGCGCCATCTGAGAATTCGACGATCATGGCCAAACATTATTGGTTTTTTTCGGCCTTGTCCCTTGCGTACAGTGATTTCTCCAGATTCTTTGAATCTTTTAATGATATTATGTATCATAGATGATGAAATCTCCAAATTCTTTGCAATTTTGCACAGAGGGGTAAACCCTGCACATCTTTACTGCTGAAAGACTCTGCCTCTCTGGGCTGCTTATGTTTATACCCAATCATGTTACTGACCTGTTGCCAATTATACCAAATAATTGTGAGATTTTCCACCAGGTGTTTTTTTTTTCTTAAGCACACAACTTTTCTGGTCTTCTGTTGCCCTGTCCCGACTTTTTTGAAATGTGTTGCTGGCATCAAATTAAAAATTCAAAAACAGAAAAATTTCTCAGTTGCAGCATTTGATATGCTGTCTTTGTTTTATTTTCAATTAAATATTGGTTTACATGATTTGCAAATCATTGCATTTAGTTTTTATTTACATTTTACACAGCACCCCAACTTTGGGGTGGTAGCTGTATGCAAGCACACTCGGGCACAATACAGACAAGGTTCGGGGTAAATATCTCAAAAACTGTGGGATAAGAAAGGGCTCCAAAGCCACCAATAATAAAGGTTAAAAAATAAAAATAATAAAACTTGAGAGCAATAAGTGATTGCTTGTGCAATTACATAATGATCATCACTGTGCTTTCTTATCTCTCTCTCTCTCTCTCTCTCTCTACTGTAACAGTAATGCTCTGTCCTCAACACTGCTTCTGTAACAGCAGTGAGAGTGCTTGTTTGCTAAATGAGTAAACATTCATTTACCCCTAGCTGTGGAACATGAACTTAATCAAAGTGATTATCTGTTTTCATCGTCAACGTTGTATTCCCCCCCCCTCCCTCTCTCTCCCCCCTCTCCCTCTCTCTTGTCTCTCTCTCCCCCTCTCCCTCTCTCCCCCCCCTCTCTCTCGTCTCTCTCTCTCCCTCTCCCTCGCTCTCTCTCCCCCTCTCCCCCCTCTCTCTCGTCTCTCTCTCTCTCCCTCTCCCTCTCTCTCTCTCCCCCTCT
>JAQQZU010000007.1:728354-753016 GCA_030068025.1 Parauchenoglanis punctatus | reverse complement strand
TGTGTGTGTGTGTTTGTGTGTGTGTGTGTGTGTGTGTGTGTGTGTGTGTGTGTGTGTGTGTGTGTGTGTCTGTGTGTAATTTATGGAATATCTGGACAATATTTTGTTATGCACTTGGAAACATTGGTACCACAGAGGCAGTTTGTGGCAACAAATGAAGCCTAGTGCTCTTAACTCTGCACTACTGTACTGCAGCTTTAACACTGTATTATTGCACTGCAGCTTTAACACTGCAGTAGAGTACCATAACCTCAGTACTGCACTACTATACTGCAGCCTCAACACTGCATAAATGTACCACATTCTACACACTTCACTACTGTACCTCAATACTGTACCTCAATTACTTTAAGCAACGCAGTGTTGTAGCATAGTTCAGTAATACACTATACTACATCAAGTTTAACCCTACATTTGTGCACTTTTAATACTGTACTACTGTTCTGAAGCTTTAACACTACACTTCCTTAACGCAACTTTAAAATTGCACTGTTGTACTGCATTACTGTAATGCACCTCTAACATTGTGATACTGCATTAAAGCTGAAACACTGTACTATACTGCATGCTTAATAGCGCACACTAGTGTACAGCAGTCTTAACACTATTACACTGCACTGCAGGCTTAACACTAAATTACAGTGCTGCAGTTTAGTGCACTGCGGTTTGGGACGGAGCCAACCATTTGTGACGGTGCTTGTGTGACACTGCAGTATAATTACTATTGTCTTTCCACAGAGGAAATACACTTATGCTGTACACACACACACACACACACATACACACACATACAAGTAGCTCTGACTGATTACACTGATTGAAGGGTGTGATTTGCAGTGTGTAGTTGTGGTAAACGAGTCATGAAAAAAATCATGAAACATACTGCATATTGGTCTGCAATATTCACAATATGATTATTTTGGATAGTGTGGCAATGTGTCTATTGGTACATCAAGCTGCATGATTTTCATATATAGCTGTTTCCTCCAGGATGCCATCGCTGGTAACTTTACAGTCACTTTTGTGTGTTGAGTGGCAAATTTTCCCTGTTTTGGTATTAATCAAGTTTTATTGCATATTTGCATAACAAAAAATGCAGCTGTGATTTCTGCTTCTGAGTTCTTTTTCTGTGTCTACTGTGTTATCTATCATGTACCTGGATCCACTTGTTTCCTCATTTTGTGCTCTTTATTCACCTAGTTTTTAGTCTTGGTGTGTCTAGTTATTTCAGGTTCTGACTCAAGTTTCTATTTTCAGGTGTGTTAGTGTGGTAAAATTCATCAGTTGTGTCTTCTTAGAGCTTCTACTTGACCAAAAGATAAACAGTCTAGATTTAAGCTTTTACTTTAATAGTGCGTATAGATTTTTGACCAAAGATTTATTTCCTGGCTATCATCAGAATCATTAGCATGTGTAAACATGAAACAGCCATCCTGAATAACTAGGATAATAGAAACTAACTAGCTGGCTAAGAGGAAGCTTTCAAAACAAATGGAAAAACTATAAAGGATTTGACCCCAGCCTAGTTGGTAACTAAAGAAGCTAGTTTCCTTTACTAATTTATATTTCTATAAATGAATCCAATAAACTCCTACTGGTGTGTCCATACTCTCATTCCTCACTGGCAAATTAAGGTAAAAAAAAACCCACATAAAATATTTTTAGTAAGGTGTTTGGCCAGCATGAGCCATCAGAACTGCTTTAGTAAGCCTTGGCAAAGATATCATTGAAACCTTCCTGGATATTTGGTGTTCTCATGATGGTGGTGGGGAACATTTTCTAACACTTTGGTGTTCAATTGGATGAAATCTGGTGACTGTTAAGGCCATAGCATGCTATTTCATTATTATTATTTTAGTCCTCAGCAAACCCTTCAGTGGGTCCTTCTGCCCTGTGGATGAGGAAGACACCACTCTCTGTAGGATGGAAATGTTTTATCATAAGATAAAGGCAATCAGTCAGAACAACTTGGTAATGATTAATGGTGACTCTTCCTTCTAAGTGGACAACTGGACCCAAAGAGGGCCAGCAAAATATGTCGCACAGCATAGCAGACCCACTGGACCCCTTCATTGTAGGGGTCCAGCATTCAGACCTTTACCATTCTCTTGTCACATGTGCACTTGCCCACTTATCAAGAATACAGTGAAGGATGAATTATATGACCCCAATAATGAAGCATGTTTCACTTAGTCTTCCTTCATGCCATCTGTAATTGAGGTCAACTGGACCGCTCAGCATTCTGGTACATGTCACAGAGGATGGAACGGTGGTCACTGCATTGCAGCATGCACAACTCCTGTCTAGAAGCATCTACCAACATTAGGTTTCTACATCACTTATTCATATTTTTTCCCCTTTTGTCACCTATCTGTATCATTGCTAGTTAGTTTCATTATCAGTACTACTGAAAATTTGCTTTGTGGTAATATCTAAATTTACCTAAATTATTTTAGATATCTAATTTGCATATAAATCCATCTGTCCATTATCTATAATACTTATTCATTAAGGGTTATGAGAAAGCTGGAGCCAATCCCTGCTGACTTCAGGCAAGAGGTGGGGTACTAAAATATAAATTTAAATAAAAAACTAAATTTAAATGTAAATTAGTCTAGATTTCTGTAAAGATGCTTTGTAACAATTTCCATTGGTAAATGTGATATATAAATGAAATCAAATTGAATTGAGTTAATAATGAAAGACTTTAAAGGGTTAAGTTTTTGCTTATTACCATTCCACTGGACAACCTTTGCTGATGTAGCAGATCTCTTTCAGATCTTCCACTAGCCTTTCTGTTACCCTATAATAGAGCTGATGCACTGGGCACTGATCTGTTTTAAAATTTGTCAATAAAGTCACCACTGCTGAAATATGCATGGAAAATCAGCTTCAGTTCTACTTATGCATTGCCCTTATAGTGCAACAAATGTACCTTCCTAGGCCCCAATCAGGCCTCCATGTTCCTCTCAGTGTCCTTCCAGACTTTCATAAGGTTGAAACCGCATCTTTATTACCACCTTTGGCACTTCACCAGAATCTTTGCTGAGACAATGATGGCAACAGCAATAGCATATTGTGACCAGACTGAAGGTCTCTCAATGATTGCTAATGATTCCAGGTTTTTTCAGAGCCTCCAGAAGTTTAGGCTTTGCGTTTTCTCAACACCGTTCCAGTCAGTCTCTCATTCGGAGATGCTTGCACACCATGATGTCTTCTTCATTACAGATTGCAAGTAATCAGTGTAAATAATACTGACCTTTCAATGAAAGTGGAATCTCTTTTTTTACATTCTGGCAGAAAACACTCTTGAAAATAAATAGAATTTTTTCACATTATATTGAAATGGTCATAATTTTCTCCTGAGTTTATATGAACAATAGAGAATAATAATGATGAAAAGAACAAGGTGGCACAGCAGTGTTTTGCATTGAGCTTGAACTACTAACTGTGCAGGGCTTTGTATGGCCTCCTTATGGCTGCATGGGTTTCATCTGGGTTTAAAAGCATACCAGAATTGTGTGAATGGTGCCCTGTGATGGACTGGTGTCCCATTCATCGTGTATTCCTACCTCATGCGCAGTGTTACAGTGATAGGCTCTGCAACCACCATGACCCTGACAAGGATGAAGAAGTAACTAAAGATGAATGAATGAATGAATTAATGGATGGATGAATGAATGATGGTGGTGGAGAGTGCTGTCTAACACATTGGATCCATTAGGTGTTCACTTATGTTGAGATTGAATAACTGTGAAGGCCATAGTGCAAGATTTCCATCATCTTCATCCTCATAAAACCATTTAGTGAGCCCCTGTGTGCGGTGGAAGGGAGCATTGATATTCTGGAAGAGACCACTGCCGTTAGGATAGAAACATTTCAACATCAACAATGATTGTGATTTAATTACAAAAATGTTCTGTTCTCCATACAGGAGGAGCAAGATGATGATGAAGAAGGTGACGAGAATAAAGCAAGAGGAAACTGGTCCAATAAGCTGGATTTTATTCTCTCTATGGTGGGTTACGCTGTGGGTTTGGGAAACGTGTGGAGGTTTCCATATCTCGCCTTTCAAAATGGAGGAGGTGAGAGAAACAATAAGTGGTGAAGATGAAGATGAAAAGTTAGTTTAGTCTAAATGTGTGTGTGTGTGTGTGTGTGTGTGTGTGTGTGTGTGTATGTGTGTGTGCATGCGCGCGCATGTTTTCCGTTTGCAGGTGCATTTTTGATCCCGTACCTGATCATGCTGGGACTTGCTGGAATTCCCATCTTCCTTTTGGAAGTGTCTTTGGGCCAATTTGCCAGTCAAGGACCCGTTTCTGTATGGAAGGCTATTCCAGCTTTACAAGGTAAACTTACACTTTAAAATTTTACACACATTACAATCAAAGTAATTTTCACATCTTAAAATTTACACATTTAAATATTAAACACATTTAAACCTTGCACGCACAATATAATTTTCACTTTTAAAGTTTTAAAGTAAACATTACTTTCACTTTTCCACTTTATACTTTTAAATATTATATCTTTAATTTTTCACTTTCATTTACACCTTTGGTTACTTTAATTTTTCTTCAGATTCTTTAATAACCATGAAGCCAAGCTGGTAGAATGTGTTTCTACACAGCTGGTATCAAACATCATCAGTAAACAAGAAAACAGTCCAACAGTCCTATACAGTATAAGCAACTATAAAAATACATGCACTTTATACCTTAACATTGACCCTTACTATTGTAAACTTTGCACTGTTAACCATTATATTCACCTTTAAAGTTTATACTTGCCTTTACATTAAATAGTCATTCATATTTATCTTTCTATATACTTTTTACATAGACTGTATTTCTATGATAATTAGGCACACACAAGTGTATAATAATATATATCATAACAGTATATCATCACTAAGAGGATCTTGTTGCTAATATAAATAGTATGCATTCATTTCATGTTTCATGTCAGTGTCATGTTTGCCTGTCGGTCAGTAATGTACTCTATCTCATCTCGTTTATTTATTTTAGGTTGCGGGATTGCCATGTTGATTATATCAGTCTTGATAGCCATATACTATAATATAATAATGTGCTGGACTCTGTACTACCTGTTCGCTTCGTTCACTTCGTTGAAGGGCTTATTGCCATGGACTTACTGTAGAAACGAGTGGAACACAGCTGAGTGCAAAGACAAAGACATGCTGCAGCTAGGTAAGGACCATCAGTCTGTCTGTCTGTCAGTCTGTCTGTCTGTCTGTCTGTCTATCACATTCTATTTGCATTTACAATAAATGCAGTTTATGTAATGTCTGTCCTTTTTCTGCTTAACAGAATTTATCTTCTTGCCCATTGCACTGTCTCTGTGTTTAAGTTTATCTATCCATTTTAGCATTTTCTTTTTCACTCTGAGTTTGTTTACAACCAACTCACCCTTTCCCATTTCTTTATCTCTCTAGTTCCCCTTTCTCTTTCTTCATTCAATCCTCTTTGCCACACATACGTAACAGCAGAATTTGATATTATTGTTTTAATAATCTGTTTAAGCTTGTTTGCTTTTGGACAGACACAGACACATGGAGTGGACAAAGAAAAATGGATAAAAGCTTTATGTAAAGGGTTTTTTAAGTCAAAATTTTGTTTCTCTGTTCTCTGTTCCTCCCCCTTTTCACCTCACTACTTTTTTTCCACCTAATGTTCAGTTTGTAACGGTTCTCCACACACACACACACACACACACACACACACACACACACACACACACACCGTCCATCATTATTAAGTTCATTATTAACTTTTCTACTTTTAAGTTTTTTTTTAAGTTTCATGACCTTGGTCTACTATTTAATTGTTAATGCAAACTATCCTTTTGTACACAGTAAGAATCTTGCGTGCTAAGTAATAACTGTAAAATGTAAAAATTGTATTATGAATTAAATGATCTATCTAAAATGTCAGAATGAAATGTAAAGAGAGCGAGGTATTTGATGAAATATTCTGTTTTAGTGGATTCAGCAATAAAAGCCGCTTACTGGACAGATTTATAGAAGCCGCAGTGTGAATCAGGCGCCGTCTAGCGTTCATTTTGAGACCTGCATCTCAAATTCAGCTCCAATGGCGACATCTGGAGTCAAATCAGGGAATTGCACGTAAAAACGGCTCGCTTTGCTGCTTTACTTTATTTGTTTTTCGATTTGAATGATCGCATTAATAATTAATTATATAATTATAATTAAAAAAAGGAGCACAATTCGTGGAGCACTATTTGATAGAGACCTTCTGGAATACAGCTATTTACATTTCAAACTTTGGATCAAACCATCATTTTCTGCAAGTCATAAAACACATAATCATTTATAGATGGGAATTATTAGATGAAATACACCCAGAAATGGATAAAACTTAGCAATGGATGAAATAGTATATAGTATAAAAGTCCAGAACATAATCAGGCACTTTTCCACAGTTAGCCTTTATTTACTGTATATTGTGTGTCTGCCATTAGCACTTTGGTATGTAATTTTATCTTTGTATTTTGCTTTGAGCTTTAAATTTTTTGCACGTTTGTGTTTTTTGGTAAAACATGAATTATATAGTATAATAATTATTGTCCCATATTTTCTGTTTTGCTTTTAATTGTTTTGCAATTTGTTGAGTCAACGTCTGATTGATTAGAACAGATCAGATACTCGAACTGTAGGAAGGGTTAGTCATTAAGCTGTTTCTCTCTATACTGTATATATTTTAAATGAATAACATCAATCAGAATGTAGGCCATAGGCAAAGAAATGAATAAAGCTAGTTAATGTTAGTGGATCTGTGCACTCCTTAGCTCCACCCCTACAGTGAGAATGATTTCTAGGGATTGGAAGTAACAGCCATTCAGAGTGCTACATTCTTTAAACATTAATTGGTTGGTTTGGCTGAGTTTAACCTTTTATTATCAAAAGGGCAGAAATGAAAAGACCAACAGATGGACTCACAACCCTAAGTGAATGAGTAATTAGTTCACCATTTAATTACACTTACACTATTAGTAAATGTACTGTTAATAAGTTGTTATCTCATTTTTATACTTGACCTTCATTTATCAAGTACTTCACCACTTACCTCCAGCATTTTTTCAATTATAGTAAAATAAATCTTGGAAAATAAATGAAAGTATTGTCCTAGAGATGGCAGTGGTAAGCGTTGTCTATCTGACACCCCAATAAATAATTTATATTGCTTTCTACTGCTTTGCCAAAATACTATCCAAATCCAAAATAAGATGCAATTTATATAACAGAACTGAACAACACTCAACATATTTTCTTCTCTAATAACAAAATTACAGCCATTTCCTTCCTTTTAGCCACATAAAATATCTTTGGTGGTTCTTATTCATCTGTTTTTCCTGTGTAACAGATTCCTGTATCCTTCGAGACAGAAACATCACCTCCATTAAGAACACTACATTTTGTTTATCCGCAAATGCTGCTGGGAGTTTAAGCAAGCTGTTAAATATCACAACGGATAACAGAACATATGCCAGCCCCAGTGAAGAATATTTCAAGTAAGGGTTTATTAAACAACGTTGTATTTAATAACAAACTATTATATAAATATATTATATTACAATAACTAACCCCAGGTTAAAAAAAAAGATTGTCATGAAATTCTCAAAAGGACTCAAAATGTTTATATGAATCTTTAATATATGAAATTGATATATTTCTGCAAAGCTGCTTTGACCATTGTTAAAAGCGCTATACAAATTTTAAAAAATGAACATAATATATTTGTAGTACAGATTTCATAAATTGTGAGTTTCTGTGGGTGAGAAAATCTGCTGAAGTTGTCCTTGCATTTTTCTCTTATTAGATATAATGTGTTGCACATTTCCAAAGGGATTGAGTATCCAGGAGATATCCGCTGGCCCTTGGCTGCTTGCCTTTTTCTGGCATGGCTCATCGTGTATGCTTCCCTGGCTAAAGGAATCAAGTCATCGGGCAAGGTAAAACGACTAACTAATTAATTCTCTTTAAAAGCACAATCAGTCTTCATTGTTAATTCATTACTTTTTCTTTACAGGAATCTTTTTTCCTTTACTGTGAAATTAGCATTGTGCCAAAGTTGCGATTTCTAATGTGAGCTCTAAAGGTGTATACTGCCCCTTTGTGTTCATTAAGTGTCACTGCAGTGCAATTGTGAAATCTGGTGATACTGATATGCTGAGGTGTACAGACGAATATCAAAACTATATTAGAAGGCAGTTAAATATCAACATGCTAATGAATGCACATATGTGTTTTAGTTATCTGTTTAACCAAAAAACACGTCAGTACTCTTGGAATACAGGATTTTTGGAATGTAGGGTCCTGGGAAATAAATGACCATATTAGCACATTAGGTGTGTATGAGCGTGTGAATGAGTGTGTGCATGGTGCCTGGCGATGGACGGGCATCCCACTCAGGATATGCCCCCACCTCCAGCATGCACACCAGGTTCTCGGAATAGGTTCCAGCTCCACTGCCACTGTGTTTCGGCAACGTCGTGCTAAATTAATATTGCTTTAAGAGAACATTCTGGAATATTATTTCCTTTAAGGTGAAGTTAGGTCGGTGCTGAAGAAATGTTGTGTTAGCACTAGCACTGGCAGACTCACTTTATTATATCTTTATTATATATTTCAGTTTCATAACTCTCACATAGGTAAAAAGTTATTTAAGAGATTTATGAACAATAATGGAGAATGTTTAATGGATGACTGAGGACAGAAAAAAACATTTTGTGGTCTGCATAATTTTGGACCTGACTGTAAAGCATGCTTTACTCTGTATAGTAAAACATTCCCAGCATGTGGTTACATCATCATGCATCAGTCATCTGCTGCATATTGCTGCATATATGTTGTATGTTCTTACAGAGATTTGAGAAGTCACATTTCAGCTTATGTACATTTGTTTACTCTTCTTAACTGGTGATTTCTAAATGGGAATGGGTAAGTATTAAACATTTGAAATCCTTTTTTTTTCTGTGTGACGTTGTTATTTCATAGGTGGTGTATTTTACAGCCACTTTTCCATATGTGGTTTTGGTGATTTTGTTGATCCGTGGTGTGACGCTTCCTGGGGCAGGATCCGGTATCCTTTACTTCATTACACCAAAATGGGAGAAACTCAATGATGCCAAAGTATGATATGCCACAACAGCAGGATGTTAGCACATTATGCCCCTAAATTAACATATTTACCCAATGTGCAAACTGTGTGTATATATACCTATATATATATATAGTTATTAATATTGTCATGCACACTGTGTTCTCCTCTCTCTCTCTCTCTCTCTCTCTCTCTCGCTCTCTCTCTCTCTCTCAGGTATGGAAGGATGCTGCCACTCAGATCTTCTTCTCCCTCTCTGCAGCATGGGGAGGGCTAATCACTCTCTCCTCATACAATAAATTCCATAACAATTGTTATAGGTAAGTTTTATTGATTAATTTAGTTTCATTTATGTAAGGATTGGCTACAATATATAATGGTTTGGATATGCAGTCTATTAAGTCTGATGTATTTTTATAGATGATTTATTTATTGAAAAAAATAAAACAACTGAAGTAAAATAATTATACATTTGTAACAGATTGATGTTAGGGATGATTGGGGTGCCATTGGTTAGGATCAAAAAATGAAGGCACACTAGATTGTCATTAAGATAACATTATTCAACTAATATCACGTTAGTGTTGTTAGGGTTATGGAAACATTATCTTAGTACTAGGAAATAATGACTTACCATGTGTTTTGTCAGCGCTCAAAGGCTTCTTGCTTTTCCTAGAGAGTCTGGTACTTTTCACCATTAAACATGGCCAGGAACCATTTATTTCAAAAGAGAAAACGTCTAAGCACAGATGTTTCTTTACATCAGGTTTGCAAATAAACTAGCATAACATGTAATTCATGTTCCACTCACTGTTTCAAACTAACATTTATAAATGGGATTGCTGTGAGTGTTTTGTTTTTTTGCAATGCAATAATCACTGGATTATGGTCACTGGCTCACTCATCCACTACATCACTCTAGGCTCATCTGTTCTCCAATGCATGCAAGTCGAACATATTGCCATTGTATGTTGTTCACCCACTCTTTTGGCTAAACTGATTGCTAGATATAGGCAATCTTTAGAGATACTAATTTTCTTAAGTATAGATCTAAAGGAACTCCTGCATAAGGATGAGATCTTACATCAACCTCTTGGGAGAAGTCTGCCAGGGAGAACCATAGTTCACTGTGAATGCATTTGACCCACCTTTACCTTGCCAAATATTTCACAGAGCTGGAACACCACTTCAGAGGCAGAAGGCACTTATGCTGACACATAAGATGTCTCGACAGTGGTCCACTGCACCACTGGCAAGTAAGGTGCTCTCTGTGAGGCTAATGATAGGCTGACCTTCATGTAAGGTGAAAAGTACCATCCAAGGTTGTGCTGCCCTGATTATAGCTGTATCTAACCGTCACAACATTGTTCAAATGGACCAGCAGGTGGAGCTTTCTATGAACCAGTAAGAAGAATCTGAAGGCTAGGTGGACTCCCTCAGTTCCAGAGAGTTGATGATTCTATTCACATAATGTGTCTCCCATTTGTGCATGCATCTTGTGCCTCTGTGGCACCACACTGTGCTGTGAGCGTAGTGAAGGAGGCATTCGTGGTCATGGTTCATTTCTCTCTGAAGGGGTACAGCTCCAATACATACCTGATTGTTAGGAAGGCCTTGCATTTCTATCAAGTTTCATCTTGAGCCACTCGTGATGAGAATGCACTTTAAAAATTTACAGAATTTACATAGTAGCCACTTGTCCAAATATGGCAGTATCCTTATGTCTCTGGCTTTCAAAGATGACAAAGTCAAGTCATGCAGGGTCATGCATCTTTATAACACTGTACACTGTAATGTACATTGTGCCCTGTGCCCCAAAATTGTTGGGTGGAAATTGGTGGTGGAACAGATGTTTGTATCCCTATGGCACTGTCATTAGAATGAAGGCCTAATATAGTCACTGCCCAATAAACATGTAACTTTCAGCTATTGTTTCATTATAAGGATGGCCCTTGCTGAAGGTCACAACATGGCTTCCATTCCAGGATCAACATGCCAAGAAAACGACTACTTTAGATTATTACTTTAGATTACTTTTGATTACTTTCTTGGCTTCTTAATCAGCTTATCAGTGTTTGTTGCTTATAGGTGTTTGGGTCAGATTTGATTCCAAATTATGGTCTAAATCTGCCAGCCAGGGGTGCAGAGTCAACATAGGCATCACTGTGAAGTCAGTGTTTGGGACTTCCAAATGCAGGGACTGCATCTTTATGATGGTCAGTGCCAAGGCAGCAGGCACATAGCTGGTGTTTGCCCTTGGCTTGCAGGGAGTTGAGACATTGACTGTCTGTGCACAAATCCTGTACAGTAGTATGGCCCATTAACCATAGCTGTGCATAGTGGAACCCAGCTAACTTGGTGGGCAACCATGCGGACCATGCATTGTGTCAGAAGGAAAAAAAAACATTGAACATGCTAGAAGAATATAAACATGGGCCTGCTAGTTTTTGGATGGCAGGGGATATCAAAGCTGATAAAAGAATCAGAGGGAGGGAAAAAATGGCTCGAAGAGGATAAAGACACTGTTCCAGCCCCAGTCATTTGTAACATTTTGGCTAACATAGTAAACTAGCTGTGAGCAATGTCTCAATATGCTAACAGGGCTGTCGGTTGGTCGAACAGCACAATGTGGGCCACACTTTGCAGAGATATGAGGAATGGTGGGAAGCCAAACTCTGCCCCTTGCATTTTAGGCGTGTCTAGATAATGTCATAAGCTCCAGAGATGGAGAATGAGGTATGGTGAGGGAAAACACTCAACCGTGCTCATGGTATGTTTTCACAGGCCCAACGTTGGCCAGATTGTGGGCCTGAACATCTATACTAATGCAAAACAAGGCTATAATGTGTCTGAGTGGCTCTAAAAAGTACAACATTCAGCAGCAATGAAGAGATTACGGGAGATTAAGGAGATGACAAATGCCTATCAGCAAAAGATTTAAGTATATGTATCTAGGTGATAAGCCATGTTATGAGTGTTATTGTCATGATATAGCCCTCGCTGCACACACACACGCACCGTGCTCCCAATGATCTCCGCCATTCATGGCACAGTAACACACACTTCTGCATTATGCCGCAAACTAATACGATGGACTACATTTCCCTGTATGCCCCCAGCCAAGATGGCCGACACACACCCCGGGGCTGAGTGTCACGTGACTGTCAATTGGCTGCAGGTGTATCCAGTTCATGTACACACTCATGCAGTGTTTAAAGGCCTCTCAATATCACAGTGACTTCACGAAGCGTTGGTCCAGCCCCGGTGCCTGCTATTGTCGAGCCTTTGTTTTCCTGTGCTATTCTGGTTTTCGACTCTGGTTCTCTACTGTTTGGATTTTGCCTTTTGCCTTCCCCATGTTGTTCTGTTTGCTGATTGCCCAACCTTGTTCCTGTTTTCAGGATTTAGAGAGTGCCGTTATTGTACCTCTGCTTCAGTGTTTTAATAAACACGTTCCACTTTTTACTACTTCTTGTGTCCAACTGAACTCCACTTACCTGACAGTTGTAGTCCATCTGATCAGTGGTATATGGTTTGAGTCTAGCACCATCAAGCTCTGGCCATCTTTTCTATTTAAAATGTTTAGAGAATAAAAGAAGTGCAATTTGCATAATCCGGTGTTTAACTATCCTCTAACCTCTGTTCTTATGTGATCAATTAATAATGAATAATAGTTTTTTTATTTTCACATTACTGGTGTTATGGTGATAGGTTATATGATTATACGGTTGCCATGCTGATTTGAGTTAGTTATTAATAGCCTCAGTTGAGACCTTGTCTATTGCAGCTGTAACCAGTTGATTTGGTCGTTCTATTGACTGTAGGCTACAAGTGCCTGATACTTGTTCAAGTGGTTTTATACACAAGGCTGCCACTGGTAGTTACTTTGAGTTTATTATAAGTTCAAGTGATGAATATGCTGACACTTATTCAAGCAGGGTATGTAATGTATACTGTAAGTTATACTATGTCCTGTAGGCCTCACATTTTCCGGTGAAGTTTATTGTAAGTTTTGTTCTGTACCACATCAGTTCTTATTGGTGCACGTAGCATTTGCTAACATTTGTTCCAAAAGCTTTGTGTATATTGTGTAGTTTATTTGTCTTGAGATGCTTGTTTAATTTTGGGATTATTTTACATACTTGGGCTCTGGAAAGTGCTTTATAAAATAATGTTTTGTCTTATAGATCCTTATTTCTCCCCTCAACAGGGACACTATAATAGTGACATGTACAAACAGCGCTACCAGTATTTTTGCTGGTTTTGTGATTTTCTCTGTCATTGGCTTCATGGCGCATGAGCTTAAGGTGCCGATCGAGAGAGTGGCAGATGAAGGTAGGTCAATAAAGGGATAGTTTAGTTACAAAAAACCAAATAGATAACGTTAATCTCAGATTAACAATTTGTTTCATGTTAATTATATGCTGAAATCATCACATTCTCATGTAAAACTAAGTTCATGTATTAGGTATAAACTAAGAATGAAAATATATAGAATTTATATATACTATATTGCCCACAAACTCACTTTCTGACACTGTCACACTGTCACCTATGAAAATGAACAGAATTGCATCATATCTAGGTGAAAATTGTAACTTTAGCAATTTGAATCTAGAGTTAATCGGTTTGAATTACATATGTGAACATTTATGGATTTTGGAGCAGTCACAAACTGTTTAGAGTCTGCTGCTGCCTGCAAGATAAATTGCAATAACAAGAAAAAGATTAGCAGACCTTTCCCACCTCTTCTCTCGGAACTATGTATGCTTTTTCACAGCTGATTTTTACTTCTGTGTCCATGTATTTGTGAACATGTGAAGGTGTTGTGCATGAGCAGTTGCATAGGTGTCTCCCTTCATACTTTTACATGCAAGTGAGAGTGTCCTCTAGGGGGCAGAAAATGAGAAATTAAATGAAAGTCTGGCATTTCATTGCCATCTGAATGGAGAAGAGAAGTGGATCAGTGCTACAAGTTTTAAATGAGCGCCATTACTTTTGGTACTAAAATTAACAAGATAGATAACAGCTAGGGATATTTCTGTTTTTCATGTAAAAACATGAGACAAAGATAAGCATGAATATTGAATATTAAAAGAGAATAAATAAGAAACTTCTGAAATGAACAGTTTGTTTCACATTTTCAACTTGCAGTCTTGTTAACTTCAAGCTTCAGTTCAACATGACCAACATTTTTAGTTTTAAACATAGTTATTTTACTCTTTATAAATACAGTTAAATTGTATGTGAGAATGCTTTTTGTGCCCATGATCATGAGAGGAGATACAGCTTAACACTTCTATCTCTTCCTTATCTCACTCCTCAACAGCACTTTTTGGCTGCTTTGTGCTTATTTTAGAGCTGCATAAAAGTCATATCAGGTCTGTGGTCAGAATTATATTGGCAATATGAAACCTTTATGAAAACCCTTATATGAAGCTGTTACTAATGTCTCAGTGTCACAAATATGCTTTAAAATTATGCAATTATTACAGAATTAAATACATTTTATAAACTGAACCTTTTTATGAAAGCTATTTTATGATGCTTTTTTTTTACACAAATGGTCTTACTTAATTTACCACTCTTGTATAACTAATTAATAAAATTATTAAAAGTTTTTACCATTAGTGACATTTTTTTTAAATGTTGATTCTGGGTAGTGTCTAATGGTTGTCTGTTAGGGTGCATATACATTATTTTAATGCTTAATGTACAATTATTAATTAAACAATTTCACTTGAAATTTATATAACTTTGAGCATCACATATATTTGTATGCTCTCTTTCTCTCTCTCACTTTCACTCACTCTGTGTGTGTATTTGTAGGTCCTGGAATTGCATTTGTGGTTTATCCAGAAGCCCTCACCAGGCTGCCAATCTCTCCTTTTTGGGCCATCATTTTCTTTCTCATGCTCCTCACGCTTGGACTGGATACCATGGTAACTATGCAGTGTGTGTTTGTGTGTGTGTGTATGTGAGTGAGTAAGTGAGAGAGAGAGAGAGAGAGAGAGAGAGAGAGAGAGAGAATGGCAATTAAATTGGTATAGGTGTTACATTTACACACACTCTTGTTCCCTCTACAGTTTGCAACCATCGAGACTATTGTGACATCTGTAGCTGACGAATTTCCCAAATATCTGCGAAAGCACAAGCCTCTCTTCACCCTTGTGTGCTGTGTGTCCTTCTATATTCTGGGCTTCCCAATGATTACTGAGGTTTGAAACATGACCTTTGAACTGGTACACCTCATAGTTGGTGCTAAAATAGAGAATGCACAAAAGTGCATATTCTAAAATGCTTAAAAATTAGTTCCGTGGAAAATGAAATATTCCTCTTAAAGCGAATGTAATTGATCAACAAAAAACACTTTCATTTTGAACTGGAGCTATAAGGGTAATGTAGCATACAAGTAATTGACATCTATCTCACCCCGAATCTTGCCTTATAGTGTTAAGATAACAGATGATGATCTTAAGAATGTCATAAATGGCCCAGCTCCGACATCTCTTGCTGATATCTTTAGTAAGCATTCCTTTTAAACCTGCAGTCTGTTCTTCATTTTGTAGAGGTGATAAACTTCATTTGATCATATGCAGTCAACACAGGCAATACAGACAATGTGCACAATTTATTTACTTACATATAGTGAGAAAGCAGGGTGGCAGGGTGAAGCAGCGGATAGCATTGCCCTGATTAGCAGGGTGCTGGGTTCTATCCTGGGCTCAGGTCATCATAGAGTTTCTGTCCATGTTCTCCACATGTCGGTGTGGGTTTTTCCGGGTTCTCCAGGTTCATCTCACTTCCTTAAAATGTGCCAGTAGGTGGATTGGATAAAATCGATTGGCCCTAGGATTGAATATGTGTGTTCGTGCATTGTGCCCTGTGATGAATTGGTGTCCTATCCAGGGTGTAATCCCACTTTAAGCCCGAAATTCCTGGAAAAGATTCTGGATGAATTGCAAACCTGACCAGGACAAAGTGGTTACTAAAATTAAGTGAATGTGAAAGCATGTGAAATGCATGGGAAATGAAGCTCCAACCCTTAACTTTTTGTAAAATTGTAAAATCAAATATTGCTTTTGTTTAAAGTTAGAAAAGTATGTGATAATACATTTTAGAAACATATTTTGTCACATTTTCCTTCATTTTACTAGTCTTTAATAAACACTGGATACTATTTTCTCTCTATGCATTATGTGTATGTGTGTGTATTCTACCCCCACAGAGTGGAATGTACATGCTTCAGCTGGTTGATACCTATGCAGCCTCCTATTCTCTCGTCATCATAGCCATCTTTGAGCTAATTGGAGTTTCCTACATCTATGGTGAGTTAATGAACTTCACTGTTCTGTATGATGTTTCTGAACTAATGGCTCAAAAACATGAATGAATGGATGAATGGGGAATTGACTTTTTGAAGAAATGAGAGTGGACATTTAACATTTAAAAATATTTCTCCTATCTTCCTATGTAACTTCTTTAACAATTTTAATTCTATTAATTTAATTTTGTTTATCAACTACATATACGGAATTGTATTAAAATATTGATCACAAATTGTGGCTTTCTCAAACATAATTGACAGTGAGGTGATTGTGAGGTGAACTTAGTGAGGGCTAAAGTGAATAAGATATGAATTAGATATGTTATTTTACTGACTTTGCATTAAACCAACAACAAAGGTCAATATATCCTACCAGTCCCAGCACACATTAACCATTAGCTGGTGTCAAGGAGCCTGCTACCGTTCTGGTGTCCGCAGTCCACAGCAGGTCCCAAGACTGTGGACACTGGAACTGAAACTGGCACCGGTGCCAAGACTGGAGAACTGGAGCAGTCTCTGTGACTGTGGACACTGGACCCGTAACAGGAGCAGGCTCCATGACTGTGACTGGAACAGGAACAGTGATGGACAGAGCCGTGGTTTCTTCTCACAGGGAGTCTAGGAGGTAGATAGACAAAACATATGTTAGCTCTCATCACCTTACTCCCCAGATCTGCTGAACTGCCTCCCTTTTATATCTGCTCCTTTTCTCCACAATGGTAGACAATAAGTGCGCTCCAGCCATGCTGGGTCTCACAGCCCTACCCTTTTCTGCTGGTCCCTGGGGGTCCATGTGGCAGACCCTGGCCTGGTGTGTGTGACGAGGTGGAGATGCCGCTTCCTGTGCAGTGAGGAGCGCTTGATCCTGATAGACAGCCCAAGCTCTGAGCTGGCTGTGTAGTGGTGTGAGAGGGCATACACGTTGCTGTGCTTTGTTCCAGCAAGATGCTGTTAGTGTCCTGTTTTTTTGACAGCCATTGGAGAGGCGTGTGGTCCGTGACCAGGGTGAACTGTCAGCCAGTGAGATAATACATCAACTTTCCTGTTGCCTACTGGATCTCAAGGGTTTCCTGCTCGATGGCTGCATAGTGCTGCTCATGGGGGTCAGCTTGCGGCTGATGTACATCACAGGGTACTCCTCGCCAAAGTCCTGGGACAGGACTGAGCCGATGCCTGTCTCAGAGGCGTCTGTCTGGACCAGGAAGGGGCATTCAAAGTCTGGATTCCATAGGACAGGGGAGCTTGTCAGTGCCGTCTTCAGTTCCTGGAACACTCGCTCTGCGTCAGGGCTCCAGCGTACGATGTGTGGCTCACCCTTTATGGTCAGCTCTGAGAGGGGGGCTGCTAGAGAGGCAAAGTTGGGCACAAACCGATGATAATACCCCTTAAGCCCCAGAAAGAAACATACCTGTTTCTTTGTCATGGGATGGGGTAGTGGTGAACTGCTTTTACTTTTTCTTGCAGCAGCACCCCTCAGTCTGATGCTGTAACCCAGGTATTGTGCCTCAGTCATCCCAGACAACATTTCCTTGGGTTGGCAGTAACCCCGACTTTCTGCAGCTCTTCAAGGACCTGGCCTAGATGAAACAGATGAGATGGGCCATGCCATCAGGGTATGTGGTGGCAAAGCTCCAGTATGTACGCAGAAGCCGGAGTTCCGTGCAGACTGAAGGAGAGAAACTAATACTGCCAGTGACCAGAGGCCATACTGAATGTGGTGGTGGGCCATGACGATGGTGCTAGCAGGACTTGCAAGTAACCCTTGGTGAGATCCAATTCGAGATAAACATCGAGATAAACCAGGCCCTTCTCAGTCTGTCGATGAGCTTTTCCAGCCATGGCATGGGATAGCTATCAAACTCAGAGAACTTGTTGAGCTTGCAGAAGTCGATGCCATTGGCCAAAATTTGTGTCACTTCCACCTCTACAGCCTGATGAAGGGCAAACATCACACAGCTCTCAGGAAAACATGCCCAGGCTATCAGGAAAACACACCCTGATACTGACTCTCCAGTTCTCTGAGGTCTTGCAGTTGAGAAGGGTTGAGGTCCCTTGTCTACCTCCTGAGCAAAACAAGCAAAAATAAACACAAAAAGAAACAGAAGTAAGTGCAGGAGCAGGTTCTGCCACTGCTTTAGTAAGTTAATGTGATAAAGCTGTGTTTCGACTTGCTTACCCGGCTTCTGCAGATGGTAGTTTACTGAGCCTACTTGCTCCAGGATGGTGTAGGCCCTGCCAACAGAACTTTTACCCTGGGGAGGAACTCATGGGGCTGTATCAGACAATTGTGGGTATGCCTTTGTTCATCTTGTGCTGCCTTCATGTGTTCGCGGACGATGGGTCCCACTTGAATGATTTGGTTCTGCATCGCTCTGATGTATTCAGTCACAGAATGGAAGTGCAAAGGCTGTTCCTTCCATACCTCCTTGTCAATGTCCAGCAGGCCCCATGGTCACCATCTGGTCAGGAGCTCAATGGGAGTGAAGCCAGAAGAAGCCTGCAGCTCCTGGTCTATAACCCTTAGGCTCTACACCAGCTCCTAATTTATGTGTCCCTGTTAATACCATCACAGTCATACAAGTTATAAACAGATTCATGAAATACTGAGACAAGATGTATAAGTGGCAGGATAAAAAAATACAAAAATATAAATGTACCCCTGCTCATTCATTCAATTATGCAATCAACTAATCACGTATCATCAGCATAATACAAAATCATGCAGACACAGATTAAGAGCTTTACTTAATATTCACATCAAACATCAGAATGGGGAAAACATCTGATCTCAGTGACTCAGATGGACCTTGGCATGGTTGTGGGTGGATTATTTTAGAATCTGCTGGGCCCTTGGGATTTTTCTCAAGAGTTTATTCTGAATGGTGAGACAAACAAAAAACATTCAATTGTGTGTGCAGAAATGTCTTGATGAAAGAGATCAGAGGAGATAGAAAGAATATCATAATTTTTATAACTGTGGTGAGCAGAAGAGCATCTTATATGGTAGATGGGATATATCAGCAGAAGGACCACGTCAAGTTGCATCAAAGAGTCTTTCAGCCAAGGAGTCTTGCCTCCATGTCTAGGAGTCTTTCAGCCAAGAACAGGAATGTGAGGCTTCAGCAGTCACAGGCTCATCACTTGGCCTCATTTTCTGGTCTTCATTGAATCTTCACTTACCTTGTTTTTATCAGAGCACTAGTACATTCTGAGATGCTTTTCTGTTCACAATGCTGAGTGTGAGGGAGTGTGTGAGTGTCAGAGTGTGTGTGGTATTTTGAGCTACTCTCTTCATTTCTCACAGAAATACCACTACATGGATTTCTTTTTAGTTTTTAGGTTTTTTTTTTTGTAAACTATGTAAACTCTAGACACTGTTTTGTGATAAATCCAAGAAGTTTCTGAAATACTCAAACAAGCTCATTTGGAAATAATCCACCAACTGGAGATAATTCTAAAAGAAATAACCAACAACCATGCAAAGATCAAAGTCACTGAAACCACATTTTTCCTCCCATTCAATTTCTGAACAATTTCTTTAGATGTACTGTATATGCACGATTTTATGTACTGTGCTGAAGCTACAGTGTCCATTATGTTTTATCACCTTTTTTCTTTCAGCTTTAGATAAAATTTTTATTGAGATGTGAACCTTATCTACACTGGCCACTAGATGTTGCTTTTGTCATTTCCTGGTTTAGCAGACTGTACAAATTGGGCTCTAATAAGCAGTTTTAAACATCCAACATGAAGCTTTATCTATTTACTCAATTTCTTGAATTGAATATTTATGTTATAAAATTTAAAGAAGCAGTCTGGGACAAAGAAATGGAGCACTGTGAAATAGTACACTATACTACAGGAGGGATAAAAATGTTGCCTCTAATTTACTAAAGTGAAAGTTTTTTAGTGTCTTAGTTTATTTTCTCCTTTGTTCTTTGCTCTTTGTTTTCTTCTGCATCAATAAATCAATATTTCTCTCTCTCTCTCTCTCTCTCTCTCTCTCTCTCTCTCTCGCTCTCTCTCTCTCTCTCTCTCTTTCTCTCTCTCTTTCTCTCGTTCTCTCGTTCTCTTTGAAGGCTTGCAGCGATTCTGTGAGGACATTGAAATGATGATTGGTTTCCAGCCTAACAGATTCTGGAGGATATGTTGGGCTTTTGTAACACCTACTATTCTAACAGTATGTTTGCTTCTACACATAACAGTTTCCCACCTTTTTTCCTGACCCCTCTGCCTTCATTTTGCCTGTCAACCAATCATTTTGGTTCAAATTGGAGACTGAAAATCAAGTGTTAGGTTCTGCAAGAAAACAGTGTCGCTGGCACCAAACAGCTCTTGAGTCTGAACACAACAGCAGCTTGTTGAAGCTGCATGATATAAGATTTTGGATTTTGGCATCTCACTAAAAATGCTAACTACTTGAATGAAAGAAAATGTCATAATACGGGTTGGCTGTGAATGCATATGGGATGTATGGCATTTGGGATATAGGCCTGGCCATGTCTTTTAGTTACTAACAGCTATTCTGCAGCATCATAAACAGCAAATATACTAACAAATTAACATAGTCATTTAATAATAGCTAGCTAGTTAAAGTACAGTGTAATAATTAATGAATTTTGATTGTGGCAATATAACTTATATTAAAAAGTAAATAGATTGTCAATAAAGTCTAAGAAATGAATAAAAAGGGCTAAAGCTGTATGCCTGAAACAATAATGGAGTCAACGAAGTTTGGCACATTTTTTAAACATCTATCTATCTATCTATCTATCTATCTATCTATTATATCTATCTATCTATTATATCTATCTATCTATCTATCTATCTATATATCTATCTATCTATCTATCTATTATATCTATCTATCTATCTATCTATCTATCTATCTATCTATCTATCTACCTACCTACCTAGTTAGCTGGCTAGCTAATATAGAAAGATACTTGGGATTGAGACCAATCTAGAATGACAAAGTCTAGTGCTGTGTTGGAGTTTAGATATGTTCAGTATAGAGTAGGGATGAGGTTCCGATTTATTCTATGCTGTGATGTAGTTATTTAAATTTATTTAGTATGGTAGGATGGTAGTTCAGATGCATTCAATACAGTATTATAGTTTAGATTTATTCAGTTAATTAATTCTGTGCCCTGTTTGGTTTATTTTTATTCTGTTTGGTGTTCTAGTTTATTTTGGCATTGAGTTTGTACCAGTGGAAGGGGATGACCTATGAGGACTACACCTACCCCACCTGGTCCATGGTGCTCGGCTGGCTCATGGTCATCTGCTCTGTTATCTGGATCCCCATCATGTTTGTCATCAAGATGCACCTTGCTCCAGGAACCATCATCGAGGTAGTAATGATAAAATATTCATAATATCAATAATAATACGAGTACATTAACACTGGAGGAACTTAAAGCTTTATACAGTTTATTGAAGTAGAATGTAAAGACATTGTGCAAGTAAATATAATGTGCATTTCTTCTATGTTATATTTCTGAGTAAAACAGACAAAATCTGGAAGGATATTCTTAGTTCATTTTTGTTTTTGTGCTCCTGTGCATACATGGAGATGTTATCAAACATCAGAAGATATTTAGAGTCAGGCTAAAGTCATGTGAACTTTTTTGATCTTAGAAATATTCAGTATTGATGAATCAAAGTTATAAGCAGGAACATGAAATAATACAGGTAGTCTTTGAGGTAACTGGTGTTTCCCCATTATTTACCTTTCTATCAATTTCAATTTCAATTTCTGAGTATAATGACAATGCCATTTTTGTAAAGTTGGATTTATAGGATGAGAATAATAATTATGGAACAGCTGAATTTGGAATTAACATTTTAAAAATAACTAATAAAATAAAACTCTGTCTTGCTACTCCCATCTCTCTCTCTCTCTCTCTCTCTCTCTCTCTCTCCACAGCGATTGAAGCTTGTATGTTCTCCTCAGCCTGACTGGGGTCCTTTCTTGATGAAGCATCGTGGTGAACGTTATAAAAACATGATTGATCCACTTGGAACAAATTCACTGGGGCTCAAGCTTCCTCCTAAAGACTTCCAGCTATCTGGCCCTTGACCTCTAATCCATGGTCATTACCCTCTGACCTTTTGACTTCATTTGTCTACCCTCAGTTTCTATGAATTCCTCCGTACACACTAATTGACAGACTCGACTCGAACTCACTGGGGCTTATAAACCCTGTTTAAACTCTTCCAGCCACTTTGACCGTTGTTTCTTAAACTTCAATTTTCTACCTTCAAATTCTTCATATTCCTTCCTGCTAGCAGGAAACACCTCTTTCTCTTATAACTTTTCCACTTATTTTCTTCTCTTCACTTTTCCCTCTTCTCTCCAAATCTCAAGTTTGTTTTCTTTCTTCTTGGCTGCAAAGCCGCTAACATTTCAATGGTAGACATCTTGTACACACCATTAAGCGTACTTTTTCACCCCTTCATACACAAGCATATCCTGAAAGTCCAGAAGTCACATAAGGAAGATGGACATTTATTCATATTTAAAGGCTAATTCATGCTATTTACCTGCTCTTGAAATCCATAACTTTGTGCCTCTGACCTTGTCTGAATATAACAATAATAGTTTTTATTTTGTGCAGCACCTTTATGTAATTTAAGGTTGCTGTACAATTCAGAATAAATATAAAGCTAGAAGGACAGCATTATGCTAGCTGCTAAATACTATATTCTTGCAGTACAAGAAGCACAAAGCTAGTTGATTTTTTTTACAAATTGTGTAATCTCTCAATTCATTTCTCACATTAAATAGCAGATGACTGCAGCCATAATGTTTAGAACACTACTCAGTGGCCAGGTAGCATTTATGTGTGAAACCATATATATATTTAACGCTACATGTTCGTGATCTTTACTTAGACTTGGTGTGTCTTTTATGCAAGAAAGAGAATATTTACGATATAAATCCATATACATGTATAAAATCTACACTGACAGTGTGGCATGTGTGCTAACCTGTGTTTTGTTAGCTGTGTGGCTGATAAATATGATAGTTATATATTTTAGAGAGTCGTAGTTAGTAAAGCTGTGTGTTAAATGTCATCGCCTTCCTTCAATGTCAGTAGATTACAAAAATAGTTATTTGTCTCTGATTAAGATGTTTGGAGATATTTCTCTTTCTCTTTTACATCTATTGTCAAAGTCTTGCCATGAAACAGGGTCTCAGGTATAATTGTCATTGGCCTTATTCTTTTCTGAAAAAGTGGATTCAGTTATCCTTTTTATTTACAAAAACTCTAAATTTACTTTTGGACTTTCAAATGCTTTCAAACACAAAGACAGGTTTCAGAAATGGCTAATGACCCTAACTTTACCATCAAATTCCTAGTGAGAGAATAATGTGCTTTTCCTCATTGAATAATGAACAAGTGAATTTGGATTATTCACACCCACATTTTTCTTTAATATTTACTGAAATGCAGAAGAGAAGAGTTGCTATAAAAGAGTTGCTGTAATACCTGTCGTCACTTAGCCAACATTAATCAAAGATATAGTGTACAGACTGTGCACGTAGATACTGTACTGTAGCCTATTACGTGGCTAGCTTTTAGCATGCTAGCTAATAATAGGTCAATTAGTGAGCATAAATCAGCAAACTATAATAAAGCCTGATAGGTGGCACAGGGACGTTAAAGATGCATGACGTCTATGTCTATATTACAGATAAAGTAGGTAGCTTTCACTTCATGTGACGGTTACATTCTTTAACCAATTCATACCTCACATCCATGTCTTAGTGAGAAATCTGATGTACAATAACACAGACAATAGCACCATATCGTCTCTGGTCAACTATGTGACTATGACACACCTTGGGACAATTCTTAAACATTTGAAGCCATGAGGAAAATGACCTTCTACTACAACTCAGAGGTTTAATATATATCTTTTTTTTGGTTAAATGTATGTGTGATAGTGAGCAATCAAGTAATTAATTCTAAAGCAATCAAAGATTATTGGCTTAATATCACACAAAAGTCTATAGGTGCTTTGAGTGAGTTGCTCGACATGCTACAAAAGCTGAAGTGTAACAGTGAGATTTACAAGTGTGTCCGGATTTGCTGCCTGCTTTCTCACACCGTGAAATGAAGTTCGACTTGCAATCATATGTCATTAGTAGAAAATGAGGTGTCATGGGAAAAAAATTATAGTATATA
>JAQQZU010000007.1:697073-709155 GCA_030068025.1 Parauchenoglanis punctatus | reverse complement strand
AAATACACAGTCCTGAAAAAGGGACGTTTCTTTTTTTGCTGAGTTTATAAGACAAGATGACAGGACGGGTTAATGTTGCCGAACTGAAAGTGGTTGGGTGTGTAAATTGTTTCCCTTAAATCTGTCTTAACATTGTGACCTTTATGTAATTATCTTTCTTGCTTGTTCTCTTCTTCTGCTTCTGTGTCTTCATTAAGCATGTCCAACATGCAGTGATTTTCTCAGCCTTGTGCAAGGAATAATGGATCTGCAGGAGCTTTTGGCTAAAATGACAATGAAGGTGAGGCTTCCTGCCCTTCTCTCTCTCCCTCTCCCTCTCTCTCCCCCTCTCCCTCCCCCCTCTCCCGCTCCCCCCCCTCCCGCTCCCCCCCTCTCTCCCTCTCTCTTTATCCCGATCTCAGCATTATTATGCTGTATCTGTATTGATAACAACATTAGTACAAACTATCATTTCCAGGTATGGCAAATCATTTTATATCTGCTACAAGATTTTTTTTTAAATTGAAAGATGTGAGAAATTAGAATTAGAAAATGAGAAAGTTCAAGAAAATAAATTTTATAATGTTCTGACAAACTTATCAATGCTAAGAGGAAATCTCTTAACAAGTGCACTTTAGACAATATTATAGATATTCTAGATAACTAAACTGTCGCACTGCTGTTGTAGTGGTATTTGGCATCTTGTCTGCTTTGTGAATAATTATCAGTAATTAGACACTTTAAACCAACTAGCAGATTTTTAGATATTTTTAGTTAAATTATTATTATTATTATTATTATTATTATTATTATTATTATTTTAAAAACTCTTCTGCTTCTCACAGTGCATTTCTGGTATTGGCCAGACATTCAATTGTTTCTTCCACTCTTGCCTCACGGACTCCCAGAAAGTGATATAGAGAGTCATGCAGCTGTGTCGAGCGTCTCACTGTCCTTTTTCTGATTCCTCTCAGCAGGAATCTCTTCACCTGGCTGTTGAAAATGCATCAGCCCGTGAAAAAAGGTCCTGAAATGAGGAACATTATCCAATGCCATCCTCCATTTTAATCAGCCAGGCATCCTTCGTTTCCGCTTTGTAGGTCGTTACATGTCTAGAATACGAAAGCTCACTGGGTTTTGGCTGAACGGGAAGTCGTGGGCTAAATGAGGTCCTGCTGTGTTTAAATGTGCGGTGTTTAAGGTTAGGAAAGGGTGGAAGAGCAGTCCTCCAAATGCCTGTTTGGCTCCATAATGGCATTTTCTGATCCTATTCATTGACATGTTTAAGGTCATCGGTGTTTCAGGTTTTGCATTGCATGTCAGAATTTTGTACAGAACGTAACCTTGGTTACTAAAAGTGTATCCGCGTTCACTGGTAACATTGGTATCGGCATTATATTGATCATTTTAAAAATGACACTTCTGCCCCTGAAGCATTTTAACTTGCGAATATAAATCTGCCTCTTTTTTTCAAAAGTTGCCAGACTAAAACGAGAAAATAACTCCGACTGTAATTTGGAGTGTAAGTGCTGTGCATGTGACATTAATGTAGCAAGTATTTGCATAATGTCTGCATTGCCTATGAAATGCTATTATCATCCCTACTAGTGTAGGGTTTAGTTTAGTGTTTGTCCCATTAGTGTTACAGCAGTTATTGCTACTGAATTTTTCAGTGTTGCGTTAGTGGGTAAAGCTAAAATCCCTAACAAGTGAGCAAACGGCTCTGAATGCAGGAGTATTATAGCCTAAAAATAACCAAATTACAATCACATTAACGTCAAAGGCTTACACGCCTGTATGAACCTTGTATGTCGCAGCACATTCTGGAGGGTGCAATTTGGGATCTGGAAAATTCAGGAATCTATAATGGAATGGAAAGTATGAAAATCAGTGAAACATTGCATATAAGAATAAACTGCACCATGTGCTGCACACGGTAAAAATTCCTGGGTATTTTTACGGTGATTTACTAGCAGCTTGCAGGGCCAGTAAAGTACTGTAAAATTAACAACTGTACATTTATGGTAAATTACTGTAATATCACACAAGCCAGCACACATGCTCATTTGCCTGATACAGGATGCAGTTGAGCTGAAGGTTAAGGGTCTTAGCAAGCACACAAGTTCTGGGATTTTAACTATTTCTAACACTGAATTAACTCATTAGAAGATTGCACTGAATCAGCGGTGGTGTTCTGAAGAAGCTTCATGTCACAGATAAGATGGTTACATGTTCAAATCCCAGCCTCACCCAGCCACCTTGAGTGGGTCCTTGAGTAAGCCTCTTCAGCTCAGTTGTATCCTGCAAATGCAATGTGGCAGTTTAAATGATGTAACAGCACTTTGCTTTAAATCTATTACAGTTTTTTAATGTAAACAGTACTTTACTGGCTTAAATTACATTCTCTTATTCAAGAAATTTCTTTCTGAGCTGCACTTAATTGCTAACTATAATTACTATAATTATAGCTGTAACTACTCGCCTATAAGTCATGTAAAAAAAAAACCCAACAGTTTAAAGTTGAACTGCGTAGTTGTCACAAGTGTAGCGTGAATAGTGCAATAGAAAGTCATGTTCTTTATTTACTTTTAGTTATTTAATTATTATTTTTGTTGTTGTATTATGCCTAGGAATCATCATTCAAGGAACTTTTCCTACCAGCCAAAACCTCGTTGTCTGTAAAATATCTCAACAATATTGTGTTAAGTGCTGGAGAAGGATACACACCAAGCTTGGGTAGTGTATAGGCCTGTAGTTGCATTGCAATATCCACGCCAAAATATAGAAGCATCTGTGCAAACGTGTTATTGCAGATACTTTTATTTTCATTCAGAAGGGTTGCGTACTGCGTACTGTCTGATGGATGAATTTTGCGTCTGAACTGGATGGCGTAAAGCATGATGGTCTTTTATTCGCACGTAGCGTGGGAATTGCTCTTAAATATCAGTGGTACACGGCGTTTCATCATGACTGGAAGCTCATGCGCAAAGAATCCTAACAAACCGATGATTACACGCACTGTTCAATTTACAGCGAAATAACAAGAATGTAAAAAAATCTTGGGGGGAAACATATCGACCACTTCACACAGAGCTGCAGCGCTAACCATAATACCGTCATCTGTAAGTACCAAAGCTACCACAGTGCAGCTAAAGCAGTCAAATCTATAACCACTTTCACTAGAACTACGTAAGGCTTGTTGCTTGGCTCCAGTCTCTGTATGACGGCGGTGTCTTTATGCCTCCACCTAATCGCTTGTTAGAAGACGGATATTCAGCAGTCCTGCCTTTATATCTCTAGGATATTATCTCTAGGAGTTGTATAACCTTGAGCCTTGTGGAGGTCAGGAATGCCATAAAGTGCAGCCCAGAGAATCTTTCTTCCTGTTAGACCTTTCCAGTGATCAATAAAAAAACACTTTGACACAGTAAGCTCTGATCTAATGCTTTTAGACCACAGGCAGCACAGGAACTTGAAAGGAGTAATCCACTCTCGGACCAAAAGTGAACGCGCGCTTCCTCGCCGAGACGAGTCGGAGGCCAGCGCTGAAATGAAAATAATGACGTGACTCGAATGGGGGAGTTTCCGTCCACCTCCGTTCGGGTTTGTGCACGAGAAATGCGAGAATTGCAGCTTTATAATATCTTAGCTGATGTTAGCATGGGTATGGATGTGCAGACCTGAGAGAAATGAGAAATGATATAAAAAATGTTCAGCTGCAGATTAATGCTGTTCATGTTTAATTTCTACCCCCCCCCCCCCCCCCACACACACACACACACACACACCTGCTTGTGAATCTGAGATGAAGTTTAAATTCCATCAGGTGCTGTCAAATTAAAATAACAGGAGTTATAGTGCAGAGAGTGCATATGTGAGGTCTTCAATCATCTCAGTGGCAAACTTAACGAGGGGAACAACCACCACTGTTTGTTTTGAATCAGAATGCTATGGAGCGTTTGTCTTTAGTGTGTGTGTGTGCGTGTGTGTGTGTGTGTGTGTGTGTGTGTGTGTGTGTGTGTGTGTGTGTGTGTGCGCAGTTGAACTATGCTGAATCCAGGCTGAGTCAGTTGGAAAGTTGTCACTGTGAAAGGACCTGCAGTGTGAACGATGTTGTATATCGGGATAAAGAACTCTGGACTGAACCAGAAAACTGCCGAACCTGTGCCTGCATGGTAAGGTGAAATTATTATAAAAATAAATAATAATAATAATAATAATAATAAGTATGCCTACCAGAGTATGATTTATATGTACTGTCTTTATTTCTTTACTGGTTATAAAACGAATAAAAGTTATTGTTGATGAGTCTGTTCTTTAACATGATCGCGCTGCAGCCTGCGTTCAGCACTGGGGGAAATGTGGCTGTATATCCGAACCTCCCGTTCACACACCAGTTGCTTCATTTTTATCATTGTTGTGCTGCTCTATATTGTATTCATCTCTATGCTCCTATCACACAGCGTTAACAGCTACCACTGCACATTGCTCCTGGATGTAATTCATTCGTCACTTCTGCTTTCAAGCATTATTAACCCACTATATTAAACAACTCGGAGCATTTGACTTGGCACAGATGATCATCAGTTTCACATATCGGTCGTTTTCGAGTCAGCGTTCCCCGTTCCTGACACCGGCACACTGACACTTCTGACAGCTGCTGTATTGGTGCACTTCATTAGATTCCAGTCTTTAGTACTGTTCAGAGAGGGAACGGTTCCTGCCCATATGTCGCTGGAAGGCATCTGCGGTAATTCTGATTCACACGAGTTAAGTCACGTGTGTATAAATCAGGGACATGGGAGTGTCTCCCCGAGCTCGTCATGCCTGACGTTCTATGCGTACAATGCACATACAGCACACAAACAGATTGTTTTGGTCTTCATGAGCGCCTGTCGTAAAGTCACATGCCTGTAACAAGCTGAACCTGCGTGAGGAACTCAAATACCTAAACCTCTGAGAAGCATCAAGCCTTTTAAAACCTTTCATTGCTCAGGAGATGATAGAAGAGAGCACTTCCAGTATCTTCGTACTGAAGAAAACCCTTTTTTTTTCTCCAGGATATAACGGAATGTTTTCCAGTTGTGTCAGTTCAGACTGGAAGCGTTTATTCATCCAGCGTATTTCTACAGGTGCCTTTCATACCAGGTGTAAAAACATGGGATCAACTTTAAGAATACAACAAAAAAAAGCCCTAATAACGCTTCACAGCTAAAAGACAGAATACAGAAGGACTGAAAGACTGGAGTCATGATCAAATGCACATGGTCAGAGCCAGGGACGTGACAAACAAACCCACGTGACATGAACTCCAAGTGAATGCAGTGCGTGCCACACACCGGGAGAATTTTTGTCCCTTTACATGCTGACAAGTCTCAGCTTTCTCAGCTCCGAGTGTGTTTTGCGGGAGTCAGACAGAACTGATGGTTACAAGTTTATTGATTGAGTTCAAGCAGTTCTTGGTCGTGCACTTTAATCCTGTTAAAAAGTACACCATAAATGTGACTTGCTAAAGTTAATTAAACATTATTTTTTGTGTAAAATCTGCACTTCTAAATCTTTCCTGCTCATGTTTGTGTGTATATTCTCTGAGTTTTTTAAACTCTCATGTGAATGAAATATAACAGCTGTGGTAGTACACCGTAAACGACCTGGCCCAGTCTTCTTGTGTGCTCCACGTTTCAGAATGGTGCCGTCGAGTGTCGGAGAATATTTTGCCCCGCTGTAAACTGTTCCAAGGATTCTCTACCTGTTCACGTGGATGGAACGTGCTGTAAGAAATGCAGATGTAAGTGGAAAAGGAAGTTTGTTTGTGTATAATTCCTCTTCTTTTCCCAGCCTTGCCCTCCCTCTCACCTTCAGTGCTTTGCCTCACGTTTCTGTCCTTCTGCACTTTTCACTTTCCCTAAAAAAAAAGAGACATTTTCTGCCTAAAACTCTCACTTTTTAATAACCCACATGACCAGGATTCGAATGTTTTGTTCATGAACTAAATGATTTGCAGAAAGCAATGACTTGTTAAGGTATCACTTATGTATTGGGGTCATTCTGAGTTAATGCAGGAGTTCAGTAGTTATTTAACACAGTGATCCAGTGTTACCATACTAGAAAGTAGAAGAAGTCCTTTCTGACCTTTATGCTTTGTTGATGCTAAGCAATGCTGTAATGGTGGTTAAGAGAACCTTAAATTAAATAATAATGTATTCAATCTGCAGTTCATTTTTAAACAATGAGTTCGTACTCAGATTTCTGAGTTCAGGTCCATCTCCGTGTGAAGTGTGAAGTCAGTACCTCTGGAGCCCTCTAAAGCCCAAGGAGAGCTGTTATTCAGAGAAAAAAAAAAGAGGATCGTTATAAACGACATTATTTAAGGCCATTACTGTTCTAATGTAAATGTACTGTGCATTGCGAATCGGAAATACTCTGGTGTGATGAATATATGGGGTATTAATTCGAGCAGGAAAAGTCTAATGAGGCTTGTTTGATGAATTTGGTCAGCCTTATTATAATAAGCTCTTTTAAAGATCTTTCTAGTGCAAAATGGCTCTGGAATGACTCTCAGATCTACGTTTCGCTATCGAGCAGATTGCAGTCAGTGTGCTCCGAGCCATAACTAATGGAACTGAGGCTATTCACGGAGCGCCGCGGTATTTTCTGTTATAGTTGCTTAATTGTTTGAATCTTTTTCAGGCTTGGCGTGATATTCAGTGCAAAGCCATTATTGCTCGATTTCTCTTTTGCAGCTAAGTGCACCTATCTGGGCCAAACCCTTTCAGAGGGTCAGCGCATTTTCCTACAGAGCTGCAAAGAGTGCCAGGTCAGTAAAATGCGTCTTTCTAATTGCGTGGCATGACAGAGCTTTATAGTGCGCGGTGTGATCTTTTAGGCTCGTTCAACCCGCTGTCATGTTTAAACAGTTATTAGCTCGGAGTAATCAGCTTGTTATATCAATCAATAATGCTTTCATTCAGGGCCTTTCCCCTTACAAAACACTGAATACAAAATGATCAGCACTGTTATAATTAATATATTGCGACTCCTTTGTCGTGGAGAATAACAACACGGTAGGCCGGTTTCCATTAACCTGCTTAATGCGCAAACTGAAACTGCGTTCTAAAGAACGAGCAATGGAAACACGTGAAACTCAAATACTGCAAAAATAAGCAATCTTTCACAAAATTGAAATGGAAACAGGTTTTACGCATTTAACACTACCGGCTTCTGCGGCGGATGCCTTCGAAATCCAGCGCCAAATATCCGGTCTCCGAGATCCGAATGGCTGCGGCGAGAGGAAAAGACCCAGCTTTCACATCACGTGTCACAAAATTGGAAACACAGACCATTCACAATTATGTTTCGTTGCGTTTTTTTTAAAGGCATCGCTTCTGTTTCGGAGGAATGTTTTGACCGTTGTCCTTCAGAGAACTCTATGGCCAGATATGAACCTCCTGGTAGAGGCAACCAGGTTTTTAAGCCTGAAATACACTGGTACTTATAAGAATTCTTCATGCCACGGATACTCATGTTGGCGCCTGAAACAACAGCCACAAAACAGACCCAAAGCACTTTTTGGGTTTTCTTGCTGGGGTTTTTTTTTTTTCACAATAGCATCCTTGTATAATTTGATATTATTTGTATAAATACTATTATATAAAAATCCCTTTACTGAGAATTGGTTTTCTTACAACAGCAACAAAAAACAGTTTGTCTGAGGGGAAAACTTTCATTACTGTGTGTCTTTGCCCATTAATGAAGGGTGCCATTAATTTTGCAGGGCACCTTATGTTTAGTATCACAAACATGTTCCTTTACTCATTTTATTCATTTCTTTCTTTCCTTTTTTTCTAGAACGGCGTGATGGAGCCAGTGAACGAAAGCTGCCCGAGTCTCAACTGCACAGTAAACGACCAGCTCGTGCCGGAGAACAGATGTTGCAACGTCTGCAGAGGTGATCTTTTTGATTGTTTTGTGTGACATGCACGACTGTCCTGCGTGTCATCAAGACGGCGCCGTTTTCCATTTCGTCAAGCCGCGTTTTGAGAAAGCTTTCTTTTTTCTGTGGATGATTCGTCTAATTTCACGGTCAGATTGACTTTATCTGCTTTTATGAGATTTTGTTTGTTTGTTTGTGCATTTCTGCAGTATCAACACAGCTGATAAGATAAAAAAGTAACAATTTACATCACAGTTCCAAAGTATGCAGGACTACACTACCCATCAGCCCCCGCATGCCACACGCCTCGCTGATCACGCGCACCTGTGTCTCGCTCGGTAGCGCTGTTGAAGTTCTACTTTTTTATTGTCTCGCCGTCGAGCGTTTCATGTGGTTGCTTGTTAGTGTGTGTTGTGTATTGTGTGCATCACATATAGTGTGTGTGTCTTTTTCCTCGTATCCACAGTTCATGTTTTCACACTTTCCTTTGTTGTGCTTTACACGCTAAGTGATCTGCGCTCGCGTCCGCCTCCATCTCCGTTCCGTGACAGCAATATAAGTTAATGTCTGAGCTTGTATACTCTTGCTTCTTCACTCAGCTCAAATGGTTTCCAAATGGTTCTTTAATGACGCTGTAAACTTTCAGCCTGTTACTTTCAGCCTGAATCTGCGCCTCCACTTTCTGTCTAATTTGTAAAAGGAAAATGCACTGAAATTTCTTCTTACGAAAAGCATTTTCGCTCATTTGATGAATGTTTCCAATGTATACAGTGTAGCATCAGCAGGCACAGGAAGTCTGGTGTTTAGTGAACGTTGCTGTGCTGGCGGTGACGGAAAGCGATAATTTTGCCAAAACTGACGTGTACAGTGTGCACTTATCACAGGCCCTGTGTTCACTCAGCGTTAGCGTGCACCTCCGGTGAGTAGATCAGTGTTCAGTGTAAACAGGGTCGTATATGGCCCTGAAATGCGTTCCACATCGTGGCGCAAACATGAATGCGTGTCAGTGCGTCTCGGACAGCATCGAGCGACCACCAGAGGCACGTCGCTGCCTTTACATGTGCCATTCTGCATGCCAGCAATGCGTTTATTGCCAAAAAGCAATCACTAATTATCAGTGGGAAGCTCAAATCTCATTTCTGACAGTGCCTCGTCAGTGATGGCGTTAGTGTCGAGCAGTGCGTTATATCACAGGTCTCATCGATGGCATAATACTAATATTGAGGCAAAGTATTATAGACGCACACACTTCACACTCAAACACAGATTGGGAGCTGCACTACTGACTCATCATCTTACAGTGTTTCACATTTCTTTCTAATGCCAAAGACAGATCTCGAACCCTTTCTTTCAAGCCCATGAATGCGTCTGTCGTTTATCCTTTTGTGTAATTTGTACTTATTGTACTTAGTCTATCAGCATTTAGTTTCTCCTCCAAGTGGATTTTGGGTGGATTAAATGATCGTAGAGTAAATGATCCAGTTTGTTCGTTTTCATTAACACCCAATGAAACTGGCTCATGAATGTCACTGATAGGCTGCATGAATTTACAGCAGGGTCCCCAGTGTCCTTTCATTTTCCTCACAATTCCGTGCGCTTGGTTCCACAGAAGTCCAAACTCATCCCCTTTAAGGCATTTCTTACGCTGACAGGCTTTTCAGAAGTCCTGCGCATCCGACAGTCGTTCATAAAGTCCTTTCCTTTGAACCTGTTTTAATATTATCCTGAGGTAGTTTCTCTGGAAAAACTCATTAGTGAGAATTATGAAAATAGAGGGCTTGAAGAAATGTACAATGGGAAATGTGTAATCACTTTGATTGCCAGAATCATCCACTTCAGCCTGTGAGCTCACGTTTGAGGTGAAAGCCACGTGCGCCATTAACCTCATCACCGTCTCTATTCAGTCAGCTGATCGCCGTCTGCTCTCTCAGTGCTGCAGGAATGACCGCTGCTTCATTCCGAGAGTTCCGTTTTGCTCTCTCGGCTAAATATTTTTCATCTTATTAAATTATTTAAATGTTTTAAAGCTTGTGAACTGCAAATTCAGCACAAGGCTAATGTTGCTAACAAGAAAGGGAAGCAGGAAGCGTAAAGGTCTTCTCATTTAACATTAATCACTGAAAGTAAATCAGTGCATGCCAAAAACAGCTCTGTAAAGTGGCCGCCTCTATGGCCCTGTATATAGATATACGCCCAAATTTGTATATTTAATTACTTAAATAAGGACTTGTTAGGAGTATACCATTTCCCTCCTCACACGAGGTGTGTTAGAACAGCCTCGGAAGCACGGCGTATAAACTGTCACCACGGTGAAGGAAAGCGAATCGCTATTTACTTATTTAATTATTTATTTTAGCATGATTGATGTTCAACTCGCTCAGAGTGTCATGCCTCTGCCGTTCTGATTGCACTCGGCCCATAAATCAATCAAAATATGACAAGCCGCCGTCAGAGTGCCGAGTTACACGTGGACCCGGAGCCGTGGCGTTTAAGGCTGAACTGAAAGCTAACGCAGAGCCTTCTGCAGTCCTGTGATTTCACATTACAGTAATCATCTGCTTTGTGATTCTTACATGTTCAGCTGAATGTCCTGACTCACGAAAATGTGCCATGTGTTTTATACTGTTGGATATAAGATATTAAAATGTTGCTGTTTTTGTATTGTAAAAACAATAAAATGACTGTCAGAATATATTAAACAATAAAGGATGTCCTCGATTTTAAGGATAATCTTCAGAGACGTCAGTAACAATAGGCTAATAACAAACGTTGCTCTTATCGTTGTTGAAAAAAAAGAAAAATCTTGGAGAAAAACTTGGATGGAGGTTGAAAGTTGAATGCTAAAACAATTAAAATGCAAATACACGTGGCAGGCTGAACAGAAATTAAGAGTAAAACTCTTTCTTGCTTCTCTTTTGCTGTAGGTCATGATTTCTGCGCAGAGGGACTTCTCTGTGGAGAAAACTCTGTTTGCAAAAACCAGAATAACAGAGCAGAGTGTGAATGCAAGAGCGGCTACGAGCCTATACACGGAGATTCAACCTACTGTGAAGGTAAGACAGATTGTGTGTGTCTGTGTGTGTGTGTGTGTGTGTGTTTGTGTGTGTGTGTGTGTGTGTGTGTGTGTGTGTGCGTGTGTTTTCTTCCGCAAAGGATATAGTAGGTGCTGGGAATGGCATTTATCTGTGAACAAAAATGCCAGTTATGTAACAAAACTTTTATTTTACTTCCCTTTTGACCGTTAAAATAGTTTTTCAGCAGTATTTCAAGTGTTGTTGGAAAACTGCAATGGGACCTGACAGAGATTGATCGCAGAGCTGTAACAACAGAGCAGTGTTCAAATATGAAGTAGTTGAACATTTCAGTGCTTAACACTGTTCATTTAAAACTAAGACCCCGGAAGTCAGGCATTTTAGCCCACTTTGTAGCTCTATTTCAGGTTAAAATGACGCCGCATGTTTCATAAAGAGAACAGTACACATTGTTGCGCGTTGTTTATTACTAGGTCTACGAGGAACATCGTGCACCTCAGTTTTGGCTGAACTGGTGTTTGCCTTGCGTGAATGACTTATTTTGTTTCATGCTGAACAATAGAATTTTTCTTTAAATGTGATATGTGATAGTTGCTGGAATCTGAGTGCATCTGAATTTTATCAGTGAAAACACTTTCAGTCTGGGGATGCAAGATCCAATCTGCAGTTCATTTGAAATGCATTGCAGCCTTATATTTATTTTGGACATTAACCTCTCCGAGCTCTGCGCGCATCTATAAATGGTGTTTTATGTGTTGATTACTGAACCGTGGCCAAGTTGGGCTTGGCGGTCTTATGAAAGCAGAGAAAATGTTTATTTCTTTTGGGAATGAGATAAAAGCTCAGGCAGCTCAGGAGTCTCTGGTGTTGCCTTAAACAGCTTATGACCGTGACATTCTCTAAGAGTAAAATGAATTTAGCCTGATAGGAGTTTAGCTTGATATGGCTTCACTAGTGCTGCAGAAGCTTGTCAGAGAAGCCGAAGGAAACCAAGCCAACATGCTTAGAGGAACAGAGCCGAGATATTGTTCAGTAATCACAAAATGCTCACGTATCTCCTAAAAGTGAAAGTAACCGATGAATCAGGGCTTACACACTGTGTAGTGTGCTGTATCGATATGTTTAAATATATATATAT
>JAQQZU010000007.1:680856-696973 GCA_030068025.1 Parauchenoglanis punctatus | reverse complement strand
CTCTCTTTTTCTCTCTCTCTCGGTCTGCTTTCTCTCTCTCTCTCTCTCTCTCTCTCTCTCGCTCTCTCTCTCGCTCTCTCTCTCTCTCTCCTGCTCTCTCTCCCACTCTGTGTGTGTGTGTGTGTGTAGATGTTGACGAGTGTGTGGAAGGTCTTGCTCAGTGCCACATACACTCTCAATGTGCCAATCTGCCTGGATGGTACCACTGTCAGTGCCGGAGCGGTTTCCATGACGATGGCTCTCACCTGCCCGACGGCAGCTCTTGTGTGGGTGGGTCACGCTTACATCGTCACTTCCTGTCATTTAATCCCTCATCCATATCCTTCACGCTTTCCCTTTGCAGTTCTTGCACCCTTTGATCTCCCTGCCCTCTATTCCTCCCTCTGCTACTTTATCGCTCTCAGTTTATCTTAACATTTGTATCTCTGTTCATCACATCACGCACTTCCATGCACAGCCTTTAGCTTTCTTTAGCTATGTTATTATGTACATAGTCTCTCTCTCGCTCTCTCCACATTGCCCTCGCTCACTATCACTTCATCACTCTATTAATTTATTAATCACACATTCTCTCCATGTTTCTCTCCATTCTTCATCACTCTTTCATCTTTCACTGCCATTCCCTTGCTCTTTAGCCCCATTTACTCATCTCTCTGCCCTCTATCTCTCCCTTCATATCTCTACCATACTGTTATCTCACCACTTTTTATTTTTGTACTCATCATTACATGTTCCTCCTTCTTTCTTTCTTTCTTTCTTTCTTTCTCACCTTCTGTCCTTCCATCTGTTTATTGTTCTTTCTCTTCTGTATGGTATCCTGCTTTTCTTCACTCTCTCACTTATGCTCTGACATGTGCACAGGAATGCTAGTTCAGCCTTTGCCTTCTTTACCTTAATTAGCATGAGTGACACAGCCTACAGAATGAGAGAGAGAGCGAGAGAGTGAGAGAGAGAGAGAGACAGATGCTGTCAGATTTGTGTGGAAATCAAAAAGAATAACAGTGACGGGAGGCAGATTTAGGGTTAGGGATATGGAGTCATGGGGAAAGAGAATCGAGAGGTGGGAGGTGGGGAAGGAGGTTAGAGACATGGGGGATGGAGGATAGAGAGATGGGGAAAGGAGACAAGTGATTGAACAAGTGATTTAGGGACAGAGTATAGAAAGTGAAGGAATGGAGATAAGAGATATGCACAGATAAATGGGAGAGGATAGAGAGATGCAGCATTAAGGACAGTGGACAGAAAGAAGGAGGAACAGAACTGGAGGACAGTGAGATGGCAGGATGAGGAAAGAGGATGGATGAACAGGACTGTTATCATTGCTCAGCTCTTTGTGTCATGTGTTATGTTTCTTTCTGCTTTCAGCCAATACGAACTCGCTGCGCTGTTCTCACAGCCAAACATTGCAGAGTCTTATTGTGTAATTGTGTTCACGCTATTAGTGGAACAGTTGTTGGTAGTGCACTCAGACTGACAAACGCAACTTTTCATGCACTGCCATGTGTGTTATACCCACTGAGAGCCTTTCTGAAACTTTCTCACTCTTAAACTGGGTTACCCATATATTCATTACTTGGTCCCAATTCTCAGAAGTACCTTCTTCCCCTTGGCCCCTTGGCTTTGACTTCAAAAGGAGTAGGACAGTCAGAACAGAGGACGGGGGCGGAAGGTGGGGGAATCCACTGCCGTTTCTTAAACCATGAGATCAGTTTGTTTGCATTTATTTCATTCATTATGAAAATGATCGTTGTCTCCTTTGGACAAAAAAATAATTTGAATACAAACAAAATGACATAATCCACATTGTAAATAGTTTATTCTAACAAAATACGCCAATAAAATAAAAAACAAATCATTGAACAATTTAAAAACAATCATGACTAAATGTAATCTTTTCGTTCTCAAAACACAAATTTCCTTTTTGTCTTTAGAAATTAGGTTTTAATGAACAGCAGAGGATACATGATAAAGTCAAAGTGTCTCCAGTATTCAACAGTGAGACATTGTATAACAATTTCAAATCTGGATTTACCTGGATGGCCGCTGGAAAAGTCCAAAAAAAAGAATAATCCTTGTTAGGAAAAAAGGAAAAAGTGTGTCAAGGCCAGAGGGACAGTGAAGGTGGAGACAGAGAGAGACAGATACAGTGTAGAAGGTGTACAATTACTGCCCGCAGCCGATGTTTTGCTCTGCAGTGTGTCAGCTCACTCTACCCTGTTCATCAATTCACAGGAACCACCATCGGTCCTCCACTGAGCAGATATTATGTGGGTGGTGGATCATTTCCAGCACAGCAGTGACACTGGTGTGGTAGTGTGTGTGTGTGTGTGTGTGTGTGTGTGTGTGTGTGTGTGTGTGTGTGGTCCTGGGAAGAGTGTATCAGGTGCAGCATTGATGTCTGTCTTTTTTAAGCAACAACTCAGTGTCACTGCGGCGTTGAGTATAGTCCAAAACCCAAAATATCCAGCCAAAGCAGTGCTGTGACCACAAAGCGGCACTGATGAAGGATAGAGGACGAATAACAGGCACTGCAAGAACACATGGCTGCAGCGTCTGACGCCACACCTACACGGTGTTAAAAATAACGCAGACATTATGCATGAACAGTGTCATAAACTACAAACAGTGCTGTTTTAGCTATAAAGTTGTACAAATTCCACATACATTGCCATGTCTCACACACAACACACACACACAGGCTCATATAGTCGTGCTATACTGATTCTCAATAACAATAACAAGTGTACACCTACGGTATATTACGGTTTTATAAAATGGCAACGGTCTAGGTACACAGTAGGCGTACCTAATAAAAGGTGTGTTGGTCTGGGAAAACCCACTGGGTGCTGCTGCAGCTGAATTCCTACTGCACGGCCGGCAGAGTTTCTGTTTAAGACGCCTCACAGGTCCTCAGCTACGCACTTTATTAAACATTACCCGCAAAACACCAGTCTGATCTTCAGCTGTGAAGCGGCGACTCTGGGATGCTAGGCAGAAGCAAAAAAGAAAAAGCCATATCTGCAACTGGCCAATGAAAGAAAAGAATAAAATGGGCACATTGGATAGAGGATGATTGGGAAAAAAGCGTATTGAACAGATGACTCTATGTTGGACATGTTTGGATCACAGAGAATGTCATTTGTGAGGTGCAGAACAAATGAAGAGATGCTGGAGGAGAGCTTGACTCCATCTATCAAGCTTGGTAGAGGAAATGTGATGGTCTGGTGGTGCTTTGGTGCCGGCAAAGTGGGAAATTTGTACAAGGTAAAAGAAATCTTGAACAAAAAACATTATGGTTCCACTTTTTAACACTATGCCATGTCCCTGTGGACACGTTTGATTGGAGATCGAATTTCATCCTACAACAGGACAATGACCCAAAGCACTGCTCCATATCATATAAGACCTATTTAGGGAAGAAGCAGCCAGAAAAATTAATACCTTGATTGTAAAAAGTAAGCCAACATTCTGAAAAGATGTGGAAAAAATAAGTGCACCCTATAATTCAGTAACACGTAGAACCACCTTTAGCAACAATAACTCGAAGCAAATGTTTTCTTACGTCGTGTTGATGTACTACCTTGTTATCCAAATATTACAATCTGTTTCTGAATTCTAGACCAGTTTGCAATGCAGCTTGGGTAAAAGTGGAATAGGTGAGCTACATCAGTCCCACCAGAAAGCAGAGTTGAAAGCCGGACAAAAGTCTGTGGTCGCTTCTGACCACTTTGAGCTTCTTGATCATGTTTGATTGAGAAATGAGCTAAACAGTCCTGATTAAGTATCTATGAAACGCAGTCTACTTGTGAGTGATGAAGGCTGAATTTGCTTCCTGCTTTTTTCCAGCAATCGTAAGTGGCAGTCATCTGCTACGGACAACATTAGTGGCCAGATGCGTTGATAAAGTAGCGCTAATCTCATTTTAAATTAGCACCAAGATAGTTGGATAGTTACGTATAGATAGGTACACTTTATAAATGACAGTTAGAAATAAAATGAAATTTCATTCACTACATTAATTAGCGCAAAGTGTGAAGAGAAAAAAAGCTGGTGTTAAATGTTGTTAGTGATTTCTTTGCCTCGAGTGTTGAAACAGAAACTGATGTAAGCATATCATTCTTTAAAATATGGCAGTTATAGTGCCAAAGACCTGTGTATATGAGCTTATAAATATAGAGGCAGGCAGTGTGTCATTTAGTGGAACTGGGGGGAAAAAATCTTTAAATAAGATTCACTTTTGAGGTTAAACAAATTTCAGTTCAGTATATTTATTTAGTAGGAAATGCCCAAATCTGAACTTGTGAGGGATTTTCTGGGCCGTCCAGCACACCTTTCCTCCTACAGTACTGTGAAAAGAGAGCGAGAGAGAGAACAAAAAAGAGGGGAGAGAGGTTTCCTCCCATCTGGCTTCTCACATAACATCCCAAATTTTAACTGGGTCCTGAATAAAGTTTGTTTTGAGAGCAACTGGGAAATCCAGGAAATGATGTGAGAAGCTCATTTACATAAACTAAATTAAACTGCCATCAAGAGAAAAGTCCAACGCTGATAACTCACTTTTGATTAATAAGTGCAGAGTTGGACTTTGTACCACCAACACACTCACACACACTCACACACAGTATATGAAGCACACACTATCAGACTTGTACGTACATGACCTAATGAATATTTATTTACACTCATTCTAACACGCTATACACACACAGCAACAGCAGCAGCCACTTCATTTATTCATAAGACAGATGCTCTAGAATTTATCACAACATGTGTGTGTGTGTGTGTGTGTGTGTGTGTGTGTGTGTGTGTGTGTTTGAAAAAGCATTTCAATCTTCACTTAAGCAGCTCATGTGAGGGCCTTTTTTCCACTCGGTTAAATCTCTTCTTTTATTTTACTTGCCACTCAAGTGAAGCTTGTTAGATGAAGGATCGATTCAGCGACTTACCCAGAAGGCATTGCTCTATTTTTGACACACGTTCCCTTTCAAAATGATGGCAGAAACAGTGGGAGGAGTAATAATATACCTTATACATCAAAAGTAACATCTGACGTGACTTTCTGTAATATGTGCTATTTTTTTTTATTCTAGCTACTGCATCATTTTTAACTCACTAATGATTAAGCATGCTAGGTCCATAGCAAACCAGTGCAGCTGTCTACAGTTAAATGCAGGAGTGCAGATGTCGAATGTGTTTACTTTGTTGTGCTGCAAGGACGCACAAACACACACACACACACACACGCACACACGCACGCACACGCACACACACACACAGATGCAGGCGATGCATGAAAATGCATAAATGGGGGATTTAAAAAATACCTCTCGAACCCAACTTCAGTGCATAATTACTTTTCTTATTAATTGTACAAGCTTTCCTTTCTTCGTTTCCTGACCTCCTTCTTGTGATTCTATCTCTTTAAATGCCTCAAAGCTTCCCTCTTTCTTTCTCGTGGCTCTCTAAACAGCTTTCCTCATTCACAGCTGAACTGTCATCTCTGTATTTCTGTACTGCATGAAAAAGAAGCGTTTTGCACTTTGTGCCTCGTCAAACATGACACTTTATTTATTTATTACTCTTTGGATCGCGCTGGGTGACAGATGTTCTACTGCTGTGTGAGGAGTGATAAATACTAGGAGCGTGTGTTCTTTCTTCGAGGCACGCTGCACATTTCAGTGTGTTATCGCGATGCCAAAGAATTAAAAAAGTTACATCTGTATGGACTTGGGATTGTAATCTCTCAAAGTTGAGCGGGTGGGATCTAACTCAGCTGTGTTTGGCTTGATTCAATTATTGCACATGAAGTGCATGCCGCTGAAAATATTACAACTTTCAGAAAACAAATTGATGTTGATTAACCTTTGGAAGGTCTAAATACCCAAATGTTACGTCACTAATCTGCTGTTGAAAAGCCGAATAAGATAAACATCATGTGTATGGAGAAACATTATGAAACGTCCATCATTTCTGAATTATTATCTTTTACATTAAGAATCTGACAGCCATAATAATATTAGCGGTACTCTGATAATCATGTAATCAGAATAACGTGCACAGCATCAGAGAGAGGAGACGTGCAGATCTCATGGAGTTATTATATTAAGAGAAATATAATTACAATATTACTGAATATTTAACATAAAATATTCTATTTTATACAACATATAATTGTATTATAGCAAGAGCAAAAAGCACTGAAGTGTAAATACATTCCAGCATTCCGTTCCAGTTTAATAATTCGACTGGAATAAAAATGCTTTTGTAAACCTCTGGATTGGAATGGATGACCACTGGAGTCACCAGATTTATACCCGTTCTTGTTGTTTTTTTAAGAATTATTCCAACACAGTGTCTTTTAATATTTATGATATTCAAAGTTAAGTAAAGGCAGTTCATCTGTTTTGCAGACGGAAAATGCTCTGCATCACCTTCTAGATCATCGGCTGAACTCAAAGCCGACGTGAGACGAGTGTTTTCTGTGGCCGGTTTTAGAATAAAACGCGTGGCCGTTCAGCCGTTGTGTCATGAGAACAAAAGGAAAACCAAAGTGAGAAACGGAGATGTCCTCTGAACAACCACATGCCTGTCTGCCTTACTAGAAGTCTACGTGTCTGAGTGTTGCCATGGTGATGACTGATATCGTTTGCTCGATTGTTGCGGAGTTCTCAATAGGTGGGAGTGTCATAAACACTCAATCAATCACTAAGCCTGGTGTTGTTGTGTTTGATAGATAAAAGTGACCGTTTTAATTTCATGTCACAAGCAGCATTGTTTATTATCTGTGCTCACATTTAATTGTATTCATACGTTTACTGTTACGATACTCAATGAAATATTCCTTCATACATTTAAAGTCTCAGTAAACCCTCTGTACCTTGTTTTTTTTTCCATCAAAACCAATACGATTGTAATCGATACACTTTATTTATCATCATCTCCAGAGGCTTAGTTAATCGATGATGTCTCAGTGCACATCACTTTATCCTGAACTATACTGCTCAGCATCTATTTAAAGTGCACCTGTTATTGGGAATAAACTCTTTGGCGTCACCACTATCTGAAAACAGATTCATATTTCTTACAGAGTGGAACATTGATTTGGCTCCTTATGAAATACTGCATTTGTTAAGAAAAATGTATTAGCTAGGGTTAACTCTGGTAACTGGTAAAATAAAAACACTGTGCACTTTTGGGGCTCATGTGTGTGAATGCGGTTTTGTGTTGTAGATATCGACGAGTGTTCCATGCACACACACACATGCTGGAACGACTCAGTGTGTGTGAACCTGCCAGGAAGCTTCGACTGCGTGTGCATAAATGGCCCAGAATGCACTGGGGACTGCATACAAGGTGAAGAGCTAAAACACACTGGACAAGAGTGGAGCCTCAACCATGATCACTGCAGTATGTGCACCTGTAAGGTAATCGCTCTCTCACACACACACACACACACACACACACACACACACACACACACACGCATGCTCACACGTATTAAGAGCACAAACACAGATAAATCATGCGACTGGTTATCAGGACATAACTAAATGTTATGTGTGCATGTAGGATGGCAGAGTGTTCTGCAGGCGGAGAGTGTGCGACTGCGCCGCTCCTGACCTGGATCTGTCCTGCTGTCCGGAATGTGACACGCGCCAGAGCAGTCAGTGTGTTCATCAGGACGGACACACACTTTACCACAGCGGAGAATCCTGGATCTATAATTGCCAGCAATGTCGATGCCTGGTACACACACACACACACACTCCACTCAGTTTAATGTCCTTTTCTGGTGCGAAAAATTAATTGTACTGTACTGTTAAAGGTTGGGGTGAAATCAATGTGACTTATGCTATAAGGTGCATATTATAGGATGGTAATGTGGTGTTGCAAGGAAAAAAACACAAACTGTTCCATATTAATATAAACAGCATGCCATACACTAATGCCACTTTCCATTAAAAGATTATTGTAGCCACAATCATATAATGCTTCACTTCAACATGGCTTGCGATTTTGCACCCTGTAAAATACCACCATGGTGTTTGTTTGTCCACACTAGTACATTTTTGGAAGTTTTAGGGGTTTCTGAAAATGTTGCTGTGTTAGCCACATGGCTTTTATTTTGAGGAAGTTGACATGCCAGCTTGACCGTACTCTGAGGATTTTCTACACATTTCTACACATCAGCTCTAAAGTGAGCGGAGCCAAAGTGCCGCAAAAACCCAAAGGCACCCCAAATCCCAAAAGCCCAATGACCCTTGACTGATGTGTCAGGCTGCCTGTGTGGAAGCAGAGGAGTTGGCGGTGCTCAACAACAATAAGAATGTGGAAATATGAATCATTGAGACCTATCATTACAAACCAATCATACTTGTTTACAGTTTGCGTCACATCTAACATACTATATGGCATAAAACGTTTGTGGACCCCTGACCATCACACCCATATGTGATTCTTCCCCAAATTGTTTCACAAAATTAGAAAAACACAATTGTACAGAGCGTCTCTCTGTGCTGTAGTGTTACAGCTTCCCTTCACCTGAACTAAAAGGCCCAAACCTGTTCCAGCACGAAAACGCCCCTGTGCACAAAGCAGCTTCATGAAGGTCGGAGTGGAAGAGCACGAGTTTCTTGCACAGAGCCCTGACGGACTGGAACTGTAACACCGACTGCACCCCAGACCTCCTCACCCAACATCAGTGCACATTCTTAGTTGGCTTGAGTGTTGTACGTCCATGAGGCAGACACCTATGTTTGGAAATGTTCAAAGGCGAAACTGTAAATGAGCCCCTGTGAACAATGCCACTGGTCTGTTGTTAGCTCCTATGCTCTAGTTACAGAGGAGAGAACCGTCCCACCATTAGATCTGTGATTTCAGAACCGACGCCAAGATTCCCTGGCAGTTTTGGCCAATCGTGTTTTAGAGACTCGGTTATGCCTTGTCCTTGCATAAAACTGCCTTTGTGGTTGGTACCAACATGGTACCTGCTGCACCTTCCATAGCTCCTTCCATCTCTGTTGCAGTCTTTTACCCCCTTTCCATCAAGAAAGTTCAAGGGCTGGTGACTAAGCTCGGAAAAGCAAACTGGATCGCAGAAGACTTGACAACTCTGCCACTCTAAAGTGGCACTAGTGTTAGCCTAGAACTAGCACCAGAGTGCCTAAGGGCAGTCCGTTTCTTCATGTTTTGCTCTCATCTCAGATAAAAGGAGGTGATGTTTTAAGGCTTCCAAGTCCTATGCACCAAAGACCTGTCCAGGTACCAATGGCAGCTGATTCAGCATGTTCTGACAAACTTTCCTCCTAATTTGCTTTAACAGCACCAGCAATTTTGCCATGACTCCCATAGCTTGAAGTGCTTTTTATAAGATCTCTGTGCTCCTCACATTTGTAGCTGCAGCCATTATTTCCTTAAGTAGTAAGGCAGTAGTGAGTGTGGCATAGGCCATACAACTTACACTCACCAGTGTACCATATGCTTTGAATGCTGGCACATCTGTCAAAGAAATCTGTACTTTGTGGAATAGTTCAGCCACTTGCAGGGGTGAATATACCACAGAATGGATTAGGCATTTGTCCAGCCATATTGGGCAGGGAATCCAACTTTAATTTTGCTGTAGGCCATTCAGTGCCACTGCAGTGCTGTGCCGATGCTTTTCACTCCAGACTTCAGTCTGCTACTTTTTTCTTCCTAGCAGGCTCTTCAATCACATCTGCTGTTTGCCTTAGCTCATTGCCAAAGGAAGGTGATGAATAGACAGCATCGTTTTCATAGCCTGCCAATTTGCATGTCGCCAGTGGCATTATGCTGTAGTAAGGTTATTATGCTCTGTAAGTGTGTCACAGATGTTCAGGTCCCACAATTAGGTCAAGTGCTTTGTCCAGCAAGGCAGAGCAAACAACTTCCATCCTGCCCTGAAATACCCAAAAGGCTGAGTATTCAAATAATGTGAAAAATATCACAAAAACTATATGGACTTTTTAAGATTTTAATATTACTTACTCTGCATCTACATCGTTAATGGATCACATGTCTTATTCAGAAACACAACTAGGGAGAAATAAGTAGTAAGTCAAATATTAGGAGCACCATCACCTGATGAGTGCAGATTTTAACAGTAACAAGATTAGCAAAAGTCACAGGACTATAGTGTTCTTATGAGCGTCGTGAATCCATTTCCTCCTTGATAAGACGAGAACAGGAACTAAGACTAAGAGTAAAAAGAATATAAAACCCGCACAAAAATGTGCACGCAAAAATGGCAATAATTTAATACTGAAATAACATTTACATCAAGTGGTTTAAGGGTCACACTTACGAGGTGAAAAGAAAAAGAAGCCCTGTTTTCTTACTGATAACGGTTCAAAAATTGAATTTTCTTCCCTGTTTAACTTTCTTGGTGTTTTTCTGAGTTATCATTACATTATTACATTTGCAGGTATGCTGTAAAGTAATCTAAATAATATTTGCATCACTGCTTTCCACAGTTGTGGCTTCTCCATAAATTATACTTCAGAGCATCATTCCCAGCAGCATGATTCTGCTTCAATAACGAGCCTAATCACTGAAGATTGTGCTGGGTTTATGAAAACAGGAATTAGAACCTCCCGTGAGCCAAATGCCAATTGAAATGTGCTTTTTATTTACTATGGTGCTACTGCTCATCAGTGCAGGGTTTATTAACTGGATTAATTATGCATTGATTTTTTTTTACATGTGCATGAGTACATATTGGTCTTAAATGTGTGACCTTGCTGTATTAGATGGAAAGCTGGTTAATGCTTTTTAATAATAATAATTATACAAATGATTGAAATTGCTTAAATAACTATTGTTTTAAAAGCAAACATGCTTTTAAAGATGAAAAGTAAATTTATTAAATAAAAAAATACAAGGGAAAAAACATTTCTACACCTCGTCTCATCCTGAAGGCTGCTGTCTCTTTTCTGCCATGGCCTTTCAGCCAGAGTTCATTGTGGCTGGCAGGGTTTGCCAGGGCGTCATGGTGGGCTGCCAGATTTTGCAATTAATTCTGTTATATGTCTGCTACAATGCACAGCAGGATATGAAAAAACTCCTTTAATTGCTGCTACCTTTGTGAAAGCAGAACCATTATGAGTAAGTAGGTCAACTATTGCAGTGATTTATGTTTTTATCGAGTGTTTCACCGGTCAGTCTACAGAATCACTGCTAAAACCACACTATCCATTTTCTCCATTTCCGTCAATTTTGTACTTTCCTTCGCCACTCGCTACACACTTGAAGAGACAGACAGCTATCTGTCCAGTTTCCTCACCTGCAGGTGTAGCACAGTGTAGTGGTAATGTAAACGTAGTCTCACTATTTTCAAAGTCAAAGCCTGATGTGCCATAGACTGTCAAAGTTCACATACAGTACATATATAACCTGTTCACGTAGTTGCACTTTCACTTTTGAGACATTTTATCTGCATTAAGCCGGAAACTCTCAAAAGACACCTCTCTCAGTAGACATGTCCACATTTAGCTAATTGAAGGACCCATGAGCTGCCTAGACAGCAATGATGGCAGAGGTTTTTCCTCTATTAATCAAGTCACCTGCATGCTGGCTGATTTCTGCATGTAACTGCTTTTTAAAGATTTAATACGATCAGGGTTAAATCTTTATCAGTGTAGCCAACTAATGATGTAACTCTTGAAACAAACCTCTGCCTATGATGGTTAAAAATGAAGAATAATTACAACCCCCATTACGCACTCACCGAAACAGAAACACATGAGGCTCACTGGCTTAGCACTGGATTTATAAGTAAGACTGGCAGATAAAGGTCAGACTCTAATTTAAGCCTAGACTAGATTGTAAAAGACCCAGAGATGTGTAATTATGTCAACTGCTGGGAATTCACAGGGGAAATGTGGAGGTGGTATGTGGATGGTGCAATTCATAGTGTCTGAAATTTTCTGAACTAAAGCATTAATGGGGCTGAATGCAGAAACATTGCAAGCCATTTTATGATTTTGATGAGCAGAACAAATCATGTTTTGGCTCCTGTCTCACTTTCACTTTGTAAATGTTGGTCCATGCCCATTGGTATAAATGCATAAATACTTGGTAAATATACAATCTGGGGCTGGGAGACCAAGAGAGCAAAACTGTCCAGGCACTCTGAGTGGGAGGGCCATACTCTCTCTCCCCTGTCAATCACAATGACACTAGCTAATTGTGCTTGGCTGTGAGCTTATGTATGTAGAAGAGGGCAGATAACACTTTCCTCCAAGTGTTTCACTGCTCTGTGACGAAGCATGAGCAAGGGTTTGAAAAGAAATATTCTAGTTTATGTTAATATTCGATCAAAGAAAAGAGTTCTCAAAGAAGCCACAGCTGGAAAGAGAGTTGCATGTTGCAAGAATTGGAAATTTACATTTTATAACAGTACCAGTGCTGTTATACTAAATATCAGTTGAGCTCATAGGACTTGATATTACAATCATAATATTCGGCAGTTTCTTGATGTCTTGAAAGGGGATGGGTAATGACTCCATCAGGGTCACAGGTGGGCACCCTGCTTCATCGGTGGTTTGCTGATAGGCCCACGATACCTCCCAAGGGCTCTACAGCAACACCTTGCTCCCAGGTGTGCTCCACTCCATTTTTACCCCTCGCATGTCATTTTGTAGTCCAGTTGGGATCCTTTCTCTTCGCCCCCAAATCCAGTTGCAGCTTCTGATAGCAATCTAATGGCTTGTTGGAAGGCTTGTCGTCATACTCCCATCCCCTTTAGAAGCCTGGTTGTCGACATGGCTACAAGCCCTCTACACCATACCTCTACAAGCAGCACCTGGGTATTCCAGCTGCATTCTGACTTGGCTGCTATACCCACATACCTCAAAGTTTTGCATTCATACACTTCATCAACTGCTGCCTTCCATGGCACAATTAATTTCACTATGAACAAGGACTTCTGAAAGGTTAACCAAAAGATCAGGTCCGGCCTGAGGCTAGATGTGAAAATTTCTGGCAGAAAAATTAGTTTCTGATTTAGGTCAACCAATTCCATTCTTGTAGATGATTTCACTGGAGGTTCGCCTGCTCTTATGAAGGGGATGGTTCTGGTGAATCCAGTGGTGGCAGGAATGCGCCAGGATTTCACATCTAGTCTACTGACCCTGTTTGGATTGTGAAACTGCCCTTGCACGTTTCTCTGCCTCCTCTCACTCCCGGACCTCGGCAACCACCAGCTTTCTTCTCTGGGTAGATGTAGTCTTCTGCCATGTGGATTGACTTATGAATAGCCCAAGCCCACCTCTTCTTTGCTACACCTGTCCCACAATGTCTCTATGCCTGAGAGCAGATTTTGCTCTCAGACGGGGAATCAGACAGGGTGCACTTCCTCCCTGGTGCCTGTCTGGGAGCAGTCACTTGCATTGTTGCATCTTGAGACTCTGTGAGAGTCATATCCAGCCTTATATTAGTGCATTTGTATTCCTCCGTGATGCTTGAGATTCCAGAGTCCATACAAGCCGATGTAGCTGATGCACCGCGGGAGACCTAGCCACTTCTTGATGGGCTGACTGTCCTTTCCAACCTTTCGATTTTGGAGATGGGGACCTTGTAGAATGTTAGAGGCCACATCAGATGGGGGTACAGTCAGGACTGCAAGCACCACAGCTTCAACTTTCCAGGAGACAATTGGTTAATATTCAAGGCATGTTTTAGCTTATGGATTACTGTATTACTACCCCCCCCCCCATTTTTTTTAATGGTTTGTTTCTTCCATGCTACCTTCATTCACCTCCACAAGAATTGTAGTACAGTTGGAGCATTTTTATATAGTCGGTAAGGAACTCCATTTGATCCTGGAGCTGAAGCTGCTCTTGCTTTCCTCACCATTTTCTCTACCTCACTTCAATTTGGGGGCTATTGTTCAACTGGTGTTCTGGTTTAGGAATGGGAGGCATATCTCGAGGTATTCCGCTGTGCTCAAGTCAGTTGTCTGTGTGTGTTGTTTTCAGATGATTCTCCAGTTCCCTCTTTGGCACTTTAAGTAGTCCGCACTTTTCCTTTGTGAAAATTCCTTTCATAAATCTGAAGGGATCCTTGTAGAAGGATGCTCTTGCCCGCTCTTGCTTGTGTCGAATCTCTGAGATTTTCAGCTCTTTACAGTTTTCCTAAGCATTCTTTTAGGTCTGCCTGATAGAGGTTGATACCCTCGTTCACCTCCAGCAAAAATTTCTTCCATCATTTCCTCAATTCTCTTCTCTCTTTTATGAGGCGCTCGATCTCTTGCAGCGTTTTGGACTTAGGAGGGGTTGTATTTCCTTTCTTTCCTGTTTTTTTTTGTTCCAAATCTTTCTACTCCATAGGTGTAAATCAGACTAGCCATTTTCCCCAGTTTCTTCTCCAAAGTGCCTTGAAGATCATCCAGGATCTTGGTCAGGTCTGCATCAACTGAATATTGATGCTCGATGGACTTTGAGTTATGTCCTGCTGCTGAGCTTCACTAAACTGACTTGACCTTTCTCTCAGGAGATATTGGTCAATGCGAGGTCCCGGCCTCACCTCCTTTAAGCACTTCCTCGCCATTGATGTATTTTTAGGCCTCTGATGAATGTTACCTTGGACAAGCGACAGTTACATATTCGGAGCTCTTGTCCAGCAGCTGCTGTTATACGTGCCATACAGGTTGTCTGATAAGCACTTTTATTCAATCAATCAATCAATCAAACATATGCACACAACTCTAGTATGCACTGTATATTGAATGAGCAGAAATATTGGCTTTCAGTCCATGTGCATCACGCTGATCTCTCTCTTTCTTTTTCTCTCTATCTTGCCTTTGTGTGTGTAGGAGGGAGAAGTGGGGTGTGTATCGCTGTCTTGTCCTGTCCTCCTGTGTAATCACTCGACCCTGTTGGAGGGGGAGTGTTGTCCTCGCTGCATTTCTGACCCCTGCGTCGACGACGATGAAGCCTCTGACCCCAGGCAGACATGTCACGACCCCGACGGCATCACACACCTCAGCGGCACCCTGTGGAGTGATCCCAGCGCACCATGCACCACCTGCACATGCAAGGTATGAACACACCTCCTTCTTTATGACTCCAACGCACTGGAGCTTTCACTCAAACGTAGAGGTGCAATCCATGGTTTAACGATATTGTATATAAAAACATGTACATAACTGTACCTCTTTCAGGATTCAGCATGCTTACTCAGAGTAGCATAACAGCTAGGCTAACAATTTTTGATAGTTACTTATTTATCACTAGCAAATTTCATACACTGAATGTTTTTCATCACCAAGGTTTTCATACACTCCACAAACAACAAAAAACCTACCTGGTTCCTCTCAAATGGATATTTAAATCTGTCATAACAGTAGTGAATGTCATGATATATATCGTATTTTGCATTGATTTTGCAGTCACTAGTGGAGTGACAATAGACGGCACTGTGATGTGCTCATAGCCTGTGAGCTAACACGATATTGACTACAGCAACAATAATGAGCTGGTAAATGAAACTGATTAGTGTTCTGTGTGCGCAGTTGCAGGCCAGACATAACACTCAGTCAGTACAACAAGATTGATTTGGATAAAATGCATGTTTTACAGCATGCCGAATAAAGCTGATGGATGATTAGCATTTTTATTTTGTGCTGTGTTGTGGGTAATAAATAATGTCACACTCTGGTCTCCTGCAGAATGGGAAAATCTGCTGCTCTGTCGATTTGGACTGTATCCAGAACAATTAAACGTGTCACCTTTTCATCGCCAAGCTTTTTTTTTTTTTTTTTTTTCCCTCCACATGGACCAGACAGATTTTCAGAAGTTTTGCAAGAAACATACAATGCTGTTTTCTCCTTCTGGATCCCACCTGTGGCACTGACATACACTTGCTGTACAGGGACATTCATCTCAGCAGCCTTTACACAAAGACAAAGGCAACATGAAATGCTGTTTCTCGACTATAAAATCGACTCTGAAAAGTGTAGAATAGTTTTTCTCCCATTGGTGATGCTTGCTGTTGCAGTGTCCTGGTTTTCCTTCCTGGAAAATCTGTCTGTCACTTCATCCCGAGAAGTTGTTATAGAGCAATGTCTAAAACCTGTGAGTTTAACACTTCATGACTGAGA
>JAQQZU010000007.1:604770-617710 GCA_030068025.1 Parauchenoglanis punctatus | reverse complement strand
ATATACTTTTGTGAAGCTGCTTTGAGACAATGTCTGTTGTTAAAAGCGCTATACAAATAAAATTGAATTGAATTGAGCAGATTTTAAGGCTCAAAGAGTTTCACGGTGTTACCAATTAATTATAATCAGTCAATCAGCTTGAGCACAGCAGGCAAATGTAACTACACTATGCTATATTCACACTTTAATGACCGGTATCTTTTGTGTAATACGTACAAGAGCATGCCTGTCACAGATAACAGGAGACCATTGGCACTAAAGAGAAGAGAAAAAAGCAGTAAAAGGACAGATAATCACATTTTATAGGAGAAGTATGGCTTTCCTTCTCAAATCTCCTCCCACTAATCCCCATAAGATAACCTCCACAGTGCCTCCCTCTAATCAAGGAGACAGTTTTACAGAGCGGATCGTTTTCTCCACAAAGCCGAACAGCACCCAGATCGTCACCTCCCCATTCATGCAGGCAAGTAGCGTTAATGACATTTGGCCTAGAAGTGGTAGCTTGTGAACTGTTAAAGCAGAGTCTTGAATCTTGAACAGAGACGCACTATAAATCCTTAAATGCTTTTCCAACAATACGTCTAGACCGCAGGGAGATAGTTGGGATGGGTCTTACTGTGAACATGAGAGATATTTTGAGCTTCAGATGTTTGCTCTTATACTGACGAGTTCAAGGAAAGCCGGATTTATGCGTCCTTATCAACAGGCTTCCAAAGTCTCCGGAGTGTCACAAAGGCACTTTGGAGGGGTAGATGTGAGCCGGTTCAGAGTAAGAAGTCACTCTTTGTTTGGGGGGGGACTTGGGGGCATTCCATTCCTGTGTGTCAATGAGGAATGTTACATTTCCCATAGCGAGCTTGGTTGGTTGTTCCACTACAAAATCAAAAGGACTGAACTATATTTGCAGACTGAGCAGCAATGCCATGCAGCGCTTATAAACCGAGCACACAAAGTTTTCAGTGACCACACAGTGGTGGACCAAAGTATAGCTTGAGGACAGCTGCTTTGCTGCATGTGATACCAACTGTAGTATCACAATCTTGTTGCAAAACAATCCTTTACCAAAAATGAGCATAAACAATGGCACACACCCACTGAACAAGTCACTGAGGAGCTTAAATTCAGATTATTGGCACTAAATTCTCATTTGCTCCTTCAATAAACACAATCGTTATCCTATCTTAAATAAAACTAGTAGCAAAACAAGTGAAACTTGGCCATATTTAATATTAACTGAAATTACATGACGACCAATCAAAACTTGGGAATAAGACGTTGTTTTTCAGATAGAAAGCAACATTCACAAAAATGTTAAGACCAGTGACTGGGTTCACCATACTGTATGACCCCAAACAGCACCGTTATCAAGTTAAAAATAGAAGAAATGTTGCCTGGCAGAGTCCCGGTCACTCCGTCACTTGGTGCTGTTGCTGTGCAGGACAGAAGCTGACTAATCTGCAGATAGAGAATATTACAACTTTCATACAAACTAAACATGGGCTGTTTGTCATCTAGCCTACCTAAGCAACTTGCCAAGATAAATAACTCTAACATGCATTTGAATCCACACTTTCAGTGAAAAACAGTTAGACACATGCCTACATAAAACTCAATTAAACGTTTTCATAATTATGAAGGCTTTCCGACATCAACCGTCCTAAACAGCCAAGTCATGGTAAAGGTCAGCATTGCTGGCCAGAGGATTAGCCAAGCTGCTTGTGTTGCAGGTTTGGCAGTGCAGGAATTTATAACCGTTTTTGTGCGCTGGGTTTGTTGTGTCTGCTGGCTGCCCACTTGTATCAGAAAGGTGACTCAAACAGCTTTTCCAAGAGTGAAATAAGACCATCCATGTCACTTAGTCATTAGTATGCACAATTTACTTCTTCTATAATGTACATCAAGGGGCGTCAAACATGTCCAAAAAGGGCCAGTGCGGCAGCAGGTTTTCATTCCAACCTAGCAGAAGCCACACCTGAGTAACTGAAAGCCAAGATCAACTATTAAAAGGTGTTTATTAAAGATGTAGATTAAGCGGAGTCAGGTGTGGCTCCTGCTTGATTGGAATGAAAACCTGCACCCACACCAACCCTTTTCAGACTGGTGTACATTGATTTGGTCTATATACACTATTAGCCCAAACGTTTGTGGACACCTGATAAATACACCTATACATGGTCCATCTCCATACCGTTACCACGGAGTCTGAAGTACACAATTGTATAGAATGTCTTTATATGCTGTAGCATTATAGTTTCCCTTCACTCAAACGAATATGTCCAAACCTGTTCCAGCATGACAATGCCCTTGTGCACAAATCAAGCTCCTGCAAGGTTGGAGCGGAAGAACCGGAGTGTCCTGCACAGAGCCCTGACCTCAACCCCACTGAACACCGACTGCACCCCAGACCTCCTCAGCCAAAATCAGTGCCTGACCTCACTAATGCTCATGTATCTGAATGAACACAAGTCCCCACAGCCATGCACCAACATCTAGTGGGAAGCTGAACAGAAGAGTGGAGCGCGTTATAGCAGCAATGGGGAATAAATATAAAGTGGGACGTTCAGCAGCGCAGCTCTAGTTGCGATAAACCCTGTTCTCATACTGTATCGAAAGTGTAAATTTTTCAAATGGGACTTCAGATGCTGCAGCCAATAAGGGAGGGACTAACTGCATTTTTGTCCTTTAATACTCACTCTCCAAAAACTCTAAAGCCACTGAACCGTTCACCCTTTTAGGAATCATTTGGGTCAATACAAAGCCTGCCTTCAATCTGCCATCTTTTGAAAAGTGTAAAACAGCTTCTGGTGTCAGGTTGGGGCAATGATCGATAGTGCTGCCAAGCCCCATTTCTCTCCCGAGGAGAATTTCGTCTGTCTCTGCACACAAGAACGGAGGGAATTTAACTCTGATCTTATTTGCTGGGGAACAAAAGAGGGAGCGCCCCTGGAGTCCCCCGGGCACACAGTGTTCCAACAGAGGTCCGGAGCAAGGAGGTCCCCAAAGAGCAGTCCCCTATGGGCTGTTCGACAGCAGCTGACAGGTCGGCACAGAGTAAAAAACAGGAGTGGCCAGGAGTGGGGGTTTTTTTATTTTTTTTGGATAGGTCCCCAGGAGAGCCAGAAGATAGACAATGTGGTGAAAGCTGCTTGAGCCGAGCCCATCTCTCCAACCAGCTGTCCTACCAACAGAGATGAACGTGTGGAAATTCACCCCCGGGAAGCCCCTTTCTCTTGCCCCTCTCAGACCAAACACCCCCATCCCTCTACACAGGGGACAAGCAGATTTCCAGATGACGACACAGAGACTGTCACTTATGGGCCTTTGAGAGAAAGTGGTCAGCAAGAACAACATCCAAAGAGACATATCGCATAACTGTATGCACTTTAAAAACACTCTTAACTACACTGCTTCTGAAGAGGAAAGGGAGGGACTACAAACAAACTAACCATCAAAAGACTTTAGAACTCCATTAGAAGAACAGAGACACAAAGGGTCAAACAATATATGGTCTGATTGACCCAGAAGTGACCCTTCACCTCACATTTAATGACCTGGAAGTTATTTCCTGTTTTGTGAAACCATTTTCTAACTCTATAAAGCCTTTAAAGGAGCAGAGAGACACAGCAAGAGGAAGAGAAAGATTTGATCATTAGGCAAGTACAATGGCCACAACTGTGTACCAAGATCACAGGGGTATTTCAGAGGTCAGTCTCTCAACCGCGTCATGATGACCAATTCAGAGAATACCATATGACTTTTAAACTGGTGTGACCAAAAACGGTTCGCAAAAACTATGATAATTCAGAGTGACCTACTGAGGCATCGGTTTGCTCAAAAAAAAAAAAAAAAAAAAAAAAAATGACTGCTGGATGTATTGAAAGGGCAAGTCCTCTTAATTAGCAAGAGTGAGTGGCCAAATCTTTCTATAATAGCATACTGTTGGTAATAAATATGTTCGCTTTTCATGAGATCAGAGAACACAGCCTTTGCCAGACCTTCAGAGTCCAGCCTCGGTGAAGGTCCGCTGAAATGTCCCGTATTCCAGCTCCAGTCAAGAGAAGGTCAGAGTGGCTTTGCCTGCAGTGCAGACAGGGACAACTTCTGGCCAACATCCAAGCCCTACTCCAAATTATCTCTCCTGTCTCCCAACAGAAACTACGTTTGAAGTCTAAAGCTGCAGATAACATTAATGTCTCTACATCAGCCATGTCCTACTCCGCATCCCCTTGAGTCTGGACACCACGCTGACAAAACTTTAACAAGGTATTGGTGTGATGCACCAATAACACTGCTGACTTTCTTTTCCTTCAGGAATATGCAGAGAAATTTAGACAGATGGTAGCCAAGTTACTCGTCTGGACTAAACCAAGATGAACTGATAAGCGGTAAACAGTAGTTAGATTTGGAAAAGCTTATTAATCCATGGAAGGATAACATCGTTCAGGTATTGGTGGCATGAAACCCGACCTGATCTCACTAACAAAAGGACACAAATACTGCAAAGACTAGGCTTGATTTTTGATAACCAACATCAAACGTATTACAAAACAAAAAGCGCAAAACATTATGCTACACTGATGATTGAAAAGGTTGAGAGTTTATATCCGGCGCTTCCAGAATCCCTGAACAATGTTTTTTAAAAAAAAAAAAAAAAAAAAAAAAAAAAAAAAAAAAAAAGCCCAAGTGGCGGATCAGTGGCAGGTCATGAGATTCGAGCTCTGACTGGAGGCTGGCCAGAGATAGTCGGCATTTGTTATCACTGCTGAGATGTTTTTTCAATCTTGCATGCAAGAGATGTCAAGCCCACAGGACTCTGAAAGAATTCAGTGTGCAGAAGCCAAAGGGTTTGTTTGATCTTTAGCTCTTCTCTCCGAAGCCATGTGATGGCTGACACGAGGCGTTTATCGGTTTACTGTCCCTTGGCTACAACAGTAAAAGTCATAGGGACGTTAATAAGACTAATAGTAGGACGAAAAAGAACAAGGAGGGGGAGGAAAAAAAAAAATGACTTTCATGACTTCCCTTCCAAATGAATAATCAGCTTTCAGAAACCTTCAGCAACCTGCAGCCTGGAGTGCTGAAGGAGTTCAGGACAAATGAATCAGAATCAAGATTTGCTGCACAAACATGAATGCTTTCAAGAACTTTTTAAATGGTCTAGAACATCTCATCCAAGAAATTCGTGACCATAAGACCATGAGCCAGATTAAAGAGTGCAAAACTGCAGTTCCATGATAAACCAAGTGTGTAAGGGCTAAGCAAACTGGTTCCGCAATCTAGTTTATTTTTAACAAAAGCCTACATTCAAGTTTATGATGAATAGTCCACCCAAAAAATTGGTTAATGAGGATTTCAGCGTATCCAAAACACAGTGATTTCTGGCAGGATCTGTTTCAGTGCGCAGGCATTTGCACTGCCCTACCAAGGCTAAACGCGGTAATTACAGCTCGCAGATCTGACCTGAAGTTCGATCTCTCAGCTGGAGAAAACGAGAGTCGGAAAATCTACCCACGTTACATTTGACATGGTGGTGAAAAGGATGCAACGCGTGTTCATTTTCAAATATAAAGCCATGGTTTTTTCCATCACAACAGGCTTTGAAGCATATGTACTAATGACACGAAGATTTTTAGGGAGTAACTAATCCCATTATTGCACAGATCATGTGTCAGGTTCGAGAAAGATGTACAAATATAGCATTTCAGGCCAACGGCTTTCCTTTCCATGTAACAGGTTTCTTTTAGCAAGATTATAACATGATTACACGTGATAAACAAATGTCACGACCCTAAATAGAAACCCTGTTGTGTTCGCAAATATTGCCTTCTAGATGGAAGCAGTGCTGCTGCTATGAATAGATAAAACACTTTAGGGAGCAGGCGGTGACAGGTTGACAGGCTGACGGGCGATTCAGGACACGGCGGTGAGCGATGATACGCTTTAATACCTGCTATCCCAATCACTCCGTGCGTTGCAGCATTTGTGCTGTCAAAGCGCTGAGCTCCTGTTGTCAGGAATGCCGTGCATGCGGTGAAGCACACAGTATTGTGTGTGTGTGTGTGTTCACTTGTCACTGTCCCAGAACAGTAGGCATTCATTAAAAAGCCCAAAAAGTAAACATTTGTACAACTGAAAAGCAATTGTGATGTGTGTAGCTGGGATGAGAACACACTCGGGGGAGGATGTGTTTAAAAAGTCAGTCACAGCACTCACCTTGGAACTGGGATTACATTTTTCTTTCACACACAGATTGATAACGCGCGCACGCACACACGTATCAGACAGGTTTGGTGGCAGCACATTATTAGGTCTGTGTTTATATTTATCGGAGTGCCCTCTCACACACTACGGTCTTCCTCTTGTCTCAGGTGTCCAGGTTACTGATTTGCCCACCCCTGGGGCAACAGTGATCGTCACAGCGGTAGAATGCAGGAAGACAGTGTGGTTCAGGACAGAGTTCTAATAATAATCATAATAATATTTCCAGATCAAAAGGCATGGTGACTGAAACAAGATCCGACTGAAACGAGCTCGGGCAACACGTGTGCTCCAAGTTTCCAACAGTGTGTGATGAGTTTATAGAAGGTAAAAGTCAATGTCAGGAAGAGTTATGGAATGGGAGGGCACATGGAACCGGGCCAAGGGGAAATATCTGACCACAGGCGCCAGCAACGGAACGGAGCCAAGCACCTGTTAAACACACACACACACACACACACACACACACACACACACACACACACACACACACACACACCTAGACTCCGAAGACCCTGGCAGCTGTCATGGCAGTGCTTGTAGGTTTTGTGACGTCTATGTGTGTGTCTGTGTGAGTGTGAGGACACATTCAGAGAGTTCCAGCCCAAATACCCCCGTCTCGCTTTCAAACCAACAATCAGAATCGCCTGACACATTAAAACCTCCACACGGCAGCCGTATGCTACATTGCCAACGCTGATGTTTTACTCGGGTCCTGTGTAATGTCTTCCAAAAGCACCTCAAGACCCGAGCTGGCTAACTAGAAAACACCGAGCTAGTGCGCTGACTGTCTCTTTAGTGCTTTGCTGTATTCAACTGGTCATGTTCCCTACTCGGGAATTCGGGTTGGTCTCAACTCCCGAGTTCAGTCGCAGCGTATTAGCTTTAGATCAGTCATCGTACAGACGTTTGCTTGTTAAATCTGTAACACTGTACTCATACGAGGAGGTAAACATGGAGGGGTCCGAGTTTTTTTCCCCGCACTGTTGTAGCTCGGATGCAGGCGAGTGGAAAGTGACGCAAGCACGCATGCTGCACAAACTCGTGTAACTCCTGAGCTCGTGATGCTAGTTTTAATAAAAAAAAATCTCATTTGAGCAACTGGATTCTGCGATACGTCTATTTAAGGAAGGCTCCTCGTCTTTAAGTCGGAAGGTAACAATCTGTAAAAACTAGAAAGCTTGCCAAGTATTTATTTACTGGAATTCCGAACAAATGTGATTCGAAATCCCGAGTATCCCGTCTTCTACTGCACTCGACTTCTAAGAAATTGCTGAAAAAAGGCGGAGCATAAAGAACAAAGGAAGCTGAAACTAAACAACTGGCTTTATTTCTTGGTGTGTGTGTGCGTGTGTGTGCGAGAGAGAGAGAGAGAGAGATCGTGGGTGTGCGCTCTTTCTAATTTAATGCCGCAGACAGATTGGCTCATGCATGCACAAGTCGTTGTTATATTTGTGGGTGCTGGTCACCCCATGACCCCAAATCCCTGGAGCCAGACTTGGCCTAATGAGGAAGAAGGCAGCTGGCATGCAATTCAGCTTATTACTGAAATCGCACGCGCGCTGCTCGGCCCACAGAGGCGCCACTTAACTGCATCATCACTCCAATGGAGGTGTGAGAGAGCGAGGGAGGAAGTGATAAAAAACACAAAAGCCAGGCTTACTGCCTCCTCCCCCCCCCCCACCCACCTACCCACACACGACAAATCTCAAAACTATCCCACTATCGATCAACCTCTCATACCCACCCAGCTTATTCTGGTAATCAGTTACACAATACAGCATGACTTAACGAGACGTTGCACGCACTTCAAAGCATGGTCACTACACGTCCAATCAAATATTTGCCCCTGAAATAAATAACGTACCCTCAGAGCGGAGAGGTTTAATAAGGTTAATCTGTGTCACTGATCGCAAAGCAGACGAGACCTGCTCAGAGCTTCTCGCTAATCGGCCGAGCGCGGGTCAGTGAAAGAGCCTTCAGAGTGTCGCTACAGATCTCTCTGCAACAAGAAGCTGATCTCAGTTTGAATTACTGAAAGTGTGCTGCGTGATCACGTTAAAGCAGGTCACTTAAAACGTGACCCGCACGTTCAGAAGGCCAGTGTGAGAAGGCCACTGTTATGAGCAACATTACAGTATTGTGCACGTGTTTTTTCCTTTTTTTTCCTTCACAGAGAAGAGACAGGATTGTAGAAGGTGGTAAACATGCCTGTTTTAGATTTAGATTCAACTTTGTCATTACACATATATAAATACAGGGTAACTAAATACAGTGGTCCTATACATATGGTCCAAACATATCTTGGTCAAAATCGTATTTTAGAACTGTTAGTGGAAACAGCTATATTCTTTACGGGTAATCTGCTGGGCTGAGAGGTGCTGCACCGTCTGGGGTAGAAACACTGTTAGATACTGCGAGAGCACACTCTGTAAACTCTCGCTTTAGAGATTCTGATGCTATAAGCTGTATGCAAACCTTAAAATAGCCCATATTAGAAAAAAGAAAAGTTTAGCAGCAGCAACTCAAACCAAACGTTTGAGACTCGCTGTGGATGAAACCTGGCCCACTCTTATTCGCAGCATTTCAATGAGGTTCGAGGCAGGACTTCGACAAGGCCACTCCAAAACCTTCGTTCTGTCCTTTTGAGCCACTCAGAGGTGGACTTGCTCCTGGGCTTCAGCTCACTGCGGAATCCAGCTGGGTTTGAGCTTCAGATCAGATCACTGATCAGACATTCTCCTTCAGAATGTTCTGACAGAAAGCAAGATCATTGGTTCCATCGGTTATGGCAAGTCAGCCAGGCGCTGGAGCAGCAAAGCGTCCCTGCACCACCACGTCTCACTGCTGTTCTTATTGACTTTTGACCCCTCAGCCCACAGACGGTCATCCCAAAAAAGGTTGGGGGTTATCAAAGTGATTTTTTGGCAAATGTGAGACAGGACTTCATGTTCCTCTTTCCCATGCACACCATTTGAACCCAGTCTCTTTCTAATGATGGAACCTAATCCGAGAGTGGTTGAGGCCTGCAGTCCTTGATTTGTCCAGTCCTGGATGAGTCGCTGATGCGCTCTTTGGAGGAATGTTGGTAGACCAGCCACTTCTGGGAAGATTCATCACTGTTCCCAGTCTTTTTCCATTTGGAGATAATAGCTCTCACTGCGATCTCCTGAGCCTCTGAAGTCTCCTAAGTCCCGGAGCCTTACAAGTGGCTTTCAACCCTTTTTGGTATATTTCAATAAATTTCTCTCTTTCGGGTGGTCACTTCTCATCGCTGGAAAGATTTGTTTAACCGATGCTGCAATTCAACAGGGCTGAGCGTGTCCAATCTAACTGAGCTCAATTAGTAATTAGATTCGGTTAATTACTTGGTTGAGAAACTAAGGGGGCAATTAACTTTTCCACACTAAAAAAAGTGGGTGTTTTGTTTTCAATAAATGAAAAGACTGTTTAAAAACTGTGTGATGTGTTTACACATTGTGTCCTGGTCTTCAGGGGGTGGCACAATTTACAAAAACAGGAATCGTCAGGAATGGGGCACATTTTCACAGCACTGAAAATCTACATCCGGATTACAGTAAAGCTGCACTGTGATGAGGTCGCCTGCTAATGTTACACGAGTAAATCCGAAAACTGAACTGAATCGAACCATCATGAGATGGTTAGAAGGTGAGAACGCAGTGGTAGCACAGTGGTTAAGACGTTGGACTTGTGATTGGAAGGTAGTGAGTTCAAATCCCAGCACTGCCAAGCTATCGCTGATGGGCCCATGAGCAAGGCCCTTAGCCCTCAACTGCTCAATTGTATAAATGTATACATGTAAGTCGCTCTGGATAAGGGCGTCTGCCAAATGACATAAATGTAAAATGAGATGTTCCAAACACATGCACACACCAAAAACAGCTTGGCTTTAATGCAATGAGCAAAAGCCACATTAGCTCACGATCTCGCCACAAGTGAGATGTGTGATCATTTTCCTTTTGGAAGGGAATTCAGAGTGAGGGCATGTCCAAGCATGTGAGCACTCTCTAATGAACGAGATGAAGGCTGCCTCAGTTCTCGAAAAGCCTACGAAAAAAAACCTGCTTTCAAACAAACCATCATCTCCACACACACACACACACACACACACACACACACACACACACACCCCTGCACCAACAAAGATATGCACGCCTTTTCTGTGCGTTTGTGTTCGGGAGCAGAGGAGGAGGACGTCAGCGAGATTTACAGCGTCCTCCTTGTGCCATCAGATTGATTGTGGACATGTAGAGTGATATAGCGTCCCTTAGGGTGTTCGGGCTAGACACACTCCATCCCAAACAAAAGCAAGGAATCAAGGAGCTTTCCGAGAGCTCAGAGGGTCGTTAATGGCAACGGGAACAGCAGCAGCCAGACGGAACGGTATCAGGGCATAGGATGAAGCGTGAGGGGCAAAGAAAAACAAAACAAACTGAAATCAGAAATATCCTGTAAAAGTGCGAGTTGTGTGCTAATCACGGTGGCGTACTCCTGGGATGCGGGAGGGTTTCAGAAGCAGAGGACGCGATCATCTGGGCGTTCCAGCTCCTCCTCGTGTTCTCCTTCACCATTTCAGAGAGATCGGCTAATCGACTCATGGAACAGTGAGGCCAAATCGGCGGAGCCTCATTATTTGTCTCAGATTTGTTGACTTTAGCCAAATTGGAGGATTTAGGAGTTTTTAAATGGGTGACAAGTTCACACAATGCACCAAAATCCAGATGCTTTCCTGGAAAATAAATAAATAAGTAAAATCCAATTGCCCAAGTATTAAAAATCTAGGTATTTTAGGATGTCGTTTCCATGACCACCACCCAAAGAGGTAATGAACAGATTATTAAGCTGCATGTAAACACATTAACTGGGGCAAGACTACACCCTTAACATAACAGCTCTTACAGCAAGTGTAAATAAAGCGTAAATAAAAATAAACGGGACACGCAGCAGTCAGGGCTGTTTACGCTGCCATGCAGGACGAACAGCAACGTTTTAGCCAAGTACCTAAAAACTGCTTTGTAAGTAAGTGGGACTAATTAGCACCACTTCATCCGATCTTTTATGGGTATGTTAGCATTTTGTTTTTTTTTTGGTTTTTTATCCAAGACAAGGGAAAGAGAGAGAGAGAGAGAGAGAGAGAGAGAGAGAGAGAGGTCAAAAGGCATTATTTGCACTCATATGGTACAGCCAGGCCAAAAGGCTGGACTTGTTTTGACACTTTGTACCTACTGGCACCCTTCAAAGAGGTTGCGCAAATAGGGTACTTGAGTTTTCCAACTTCATTAGACACTGGAGCCGTTTTCAAAAACAAGCCCTGGATTTGAAGGGCCTATTGGACCCCTGTATTGTTTTCCTAATGGAGCTTGTTGCTGTGGCCCCATGGTTGGTTTAGTGTATGAATGTGTGTGTGTGTGTGTGTGTGTGTGTGTGTGTGTGTGTGTGAGTGTGAGAGAGAGAGAGAGAGAGAGAGGTGGAATGTGGAACGTGACGTGGATGAGCAAGAGACGGATTTCCAGGCCAAAGCAAGCCTTTGATAGAGTGAGCGAGCGAGCGAGAGGGAGGAGAGTCAATTGAAAACAATGAGAGCAGTAAATATAAATGCCTTACACTCATTATAGAGCATCCAAGCAACAGGATTCGTGTGCTAATGAACGCTAACGCTAGCTCTGAGACGCTGAAGCACACCAAAGTCGGTGAGGAATCAGTGTTTTTAACTGCAGTGTTTTCACAATACTGTTTCTCACTACCCCCCCCCCCCCCCCCACAGTTTTTGATTTCTGGTACGATTTTTGGTTTCCGAATAGCACGTGAAGGCGTGATGCGACAGCTGTGGTCGGGAACTGCTGGCTGGCAGCGGCAATCAAGAGAACTCAGCTGGATGCTGGAGTTCAGGCGATTCTGCACAGTAAACTGCAGGTGTGTCACATCTAAAGGCTAAAAAACATAAGATTTTTGAAAGCATTTGCAGTTGGCTACCGTCCTCAGGGCCGCCACTCCCTCTGCGGCACTTCATACTCATCACCACCATCTGCATTATTTGTAATGTGTTAGATTTCACACTTCATTCTAAACTTACTGAATCATTTTTAGGTCAAGATTCTCTGCAATTTTTTTTGTCTTTCGCCTGAAAGTCAGTTAGGCCTCCCTCACAACTGCACATAAAACGATGGAAACTGCTTACTCGTCTAACGTTGGAGTAAATGTCACTACTGCTGGAAGATCATGCTGTACTGTTATACTGTACAAGCCCAGTGAGCAGCCGTGCGTCTTGGTGCCTGATGCAGATTCGACACCTTCGTAGCATGTAAGCAGCGTCCCGTTATGTGCTGCTGCAATGTACTTTGTAAATGAAACCCGTCCAAACATGATTCACTTTCACTGCTCATGCGTGCAGGTGGCGGCGTATCAGCATTGTTTACATACTTGCCTGTGTATCTTATATAAAGGGATTAGAGCTGGCCCGTCAGAGTGAAACCTCCGGTCTATCTGGTCTCCAAGTCAAACTGATGTAAAGATTCATTGCACTCCCCCACACACCCCCCCCACATACACACACTCTCCCACACACACACACTCTCCCACACACTCCCCCCCCGACATACACACTCTCCCACACACTCCCCCCCCACACTCTCCCACACCCCCCCCCCCGACATACACACTC
>JAQQZU010000007.1:582502-593289 GCA_030068025.1 Parauchenoglanis punctatus | reverse complement strand
TTTTACGCACTCTTTCCCAGATTGGAGAGCCTCTGCCCATCTTTACTTCTGAGAGACTCTGCCTCTCTAACACATCCATTTTATAGCTAATCATGTTACAGACCTGATATCAAGTAACTTCATTAGTTGCTAGATGTTCTCCCAGCTGAATCTTTTTAAACTTTCTTGCTTTGTCAGCCATTTGTTGCCCCATGCCAACTTTTTTGAGACCTGTAGCAGGCATCAAATTTGCAATGTGCTCATTTAGAGGATAAAGGTGTACAATTTCCCAGTTTGAACATTTGTTATGTTATTTATGCTCTGTTGTCAATAAAACATTGGCTCATGTGATTTGAAAGTCTTTTAGTTTTCCTTTTATTCAACTTTAAAGAACTTTTCTGGAATTTGGGTTCTAAGTCAAAAGCAGGGGATACGTCACATTAGACATAGTTCTATTGTATCCTAATACAGCAAACTTAGCCAATGTTGTCACAATGAATTATGGAGCTTTGAAATTGATGTGAAATTACTGAGTGGCCAACCAATGCATCCTCAAAGTTTGGGTAGGACAGCAGTTTCAGGTATTTTAACCCTTCCATATTAGAAGTATTGGAACTGAACGTGTGCAGCAGGAAGTGATGCCAAGCAAAGTGAGAACACAGGAAGATGAATTTGTACTTTGTACTTCGGGTGACATGAAGGGTGGATGCCATAGCCTTAGTCAAATATGATATAATTATACAGCTAAACGTTCATTCATTCATCTTCAGCACCCACTGATTGCCCAACAGCTAAATGAATTTTCAGAAAATCCAATGATTCAGTTTTCATGGAGCTATAAAAATTAACATGTATTTTATATATGCTATGACTGTTACAGTCATGTGAAGCGTTCTCATGTGCGCAAGAAAGACAAATAATGAAAATGAAAGAATCACTCTGTAAGCTTTCTCTTTTTTCTCTCTTTCAAATACATCTGAGAGTTACTCAGATGCCCAGTGGGGAGTGAATTAAGTTTTCTCATGTCACAGTCTCAAACACACTGACAGCCTGCAGGCAGCTAGAGCTTTTTATCTTTTTTAAACATTAAAAAAGATGATCCAATTGAACCTTATTAAACACGCTCTTATACAAGAGTATCAAGTGTTAAATGGTGATATCCAGTTTCACTACTGGAGTTGCAATTAAAATCAATTCATCCAGTAATAGAAACGGGGGCTTAAGTGTGAAAAAAACAAGAAGACTGAACACGACCATTTGAAAAACAGATATTGGTATTAATAATTACAAATGTAATGAAATATATTAAATAGTAGAAAAGTGCATAGATCTGCAGAAGAAATTTAAAAATGATGAAGTTTTAAGAAAGCTTAAAAGTGTACAACTGTAAAATGATACTTATACCATGAATTTTATCCATTGTGTTTAGTTTAACTGCATTACTTCACCTTGTTTAACAATCTCTGAACTATTTTTTCCAAAGAAGCAGGAACTGAGTAGCACCATTTTTCTACCATGCTTTATTTTATTCTGCCTTCTTTATTTTTTCTTTACAAGAATGATTTCTGTCTCCTGAAATATGTATTTGTGTCCCACTTACTCACCATAGTTTATTCAGAGCATGAAAGGTGCTGAATGCCATACGCTTTGTGTTTGAGTTCCTGGATAATTCATCAAAGCAGAACAACAACAACCACAACAACAAATTAATAAAACATTTGTGTACTCCACCCCAACAGTAATAGTGTAACTCATAAAATTAGCCCCTTCCTCCTCAAAGCCCAATGCATTTAAAGCCTAGATTCAGAGCAACAATGCAGTATGCTGTGTTTAGGAACAAAACGATCTTTTCTAATGAGACCTGAAAGCTCATATTTCTAAAGGAGTAAAGCTTAAACCCATGTAATACTCAGTGGCCATTTTATGAAATCCGCCGTCCTTATTGTGCTCCATACACTACAGCACTTCACTGCGTGTTTGGGATAGGATTTGCTTAAATACTGAATCTGCTTCCGTGTTCAATAACAGATAAATTGATTCTGGACGCTTGTACTGTAATTCCATTATCGAGTGTGGAGGGGTTCCTGTTTAGCAGTCTCAGTTCCTCTGTTCTTAGGGAGTTTCTCCTTGCCTCTGTCGCCTCTGGCTCACTCATTAGAGGTCTAGACCTGGATTTCTGTAAGGCGGCTTTGCGAATGAAGGGAAGATCAGTGTCTCAGCGTTTGATAAGTGATGGAATGAAAACAGTGGTTGTTCTCGGGCTTTTGGACACAGGCCCGGCTGTATTATATCATTATAGCTATTTCCTAAGGAATAATTTCAGAAGATCTCTTGTCTAACAATGATGAACTCTTTTAAGTAGATAACAGTGAATAAAAAAACTTGTAAATACATGTTTTAATGACCAGCTACATGTTGTGCCATGTGCATGACCAGGTTTCATAATATCTCTCCAGGTGATGCTTTATGTCATCCGACTGATGAAGGATCTGCGTGCCTGCAGCATTTACTGTAATATAGGATAATCTTCTGCCGTTCCTTTTTTCTTTGTATGTGTGTAAAGTGTTTTAATGTAACATTTCAATGTTTTGAAGTGTGTGATCGAACCTGTTGCCAGGTGTGGGTGTTCATTGCACACACACACACACACACACACACACACACACACACACACACACACACACACACACACACATTACCCACAGCACTCTGTCCCATTGCCCCAAGCTGTCTCTTTAGATCTTCAGCTCAGTGCTGATCAGTATAAACACTCCTGATGGATGCAGCGCTCACAGGTGAAAACTAATAAAGTGAAAAAAAATAAAGAACACCAATTTCATGCAGCTATTTTTACACCTATTTTTAGTGCTGGTCCACTTGTAGTAGGCTTCAAATTGAACCCAGATCACTTTGGACAGGAAAGAACGTAAGAGTTAAATGTGAATAAATGATCTGTGTCAGAGAGATTGCCTGCGACAATTAAAAGCTGCCAGCTAGTGCAAACTTGGGAAATGTTTTTACAAGACAGAGTTTTACACTCAACCTGGTTTAAGCAAGCAAACACACCTGTCTCCCCAGGGGCATGTGAACCGCAAGTAAAACACACATACACACTTCAGAAGCAGAGCTGTCATTGATCGTAAACATTTCTTACTGTAACTCATAGACAGGAGCAGTAACACTTACACTGCGCTGGTGTGTTATTACTCAACATGCTTCAGCAATTTATAGCACTGACAAAAATACAGTGGCTCACATTTCTAAGCTAATACGTCTGGAAATGTGTCTTTTACTCAAGCACCAAACCTGACTGTGTTCGGTGCTGTAATGTGTGGAATTTTCAGTTACATGTTTATCCTTCGGAGCAGAATCCAGTCTAAGCCTGTTGCCATTCCAGGTTTTAACAATGATGCAAAAGCTGACAGCAAAACCTTTGAAGGAAAAAGAGAAAGAACAGTAAATTAACTATTATAGTTAGTGCTAGTAAACACCAGTGATCCACACACTCATCAGTTGAGCTATAGATAGTAGTCATTGTTGCTAAGAGTATACCCTAATAACAGCAGTAGAGCAATATGGGTAACTGTGATGTAAGCAGAATCATGTTACACTATGGGCAAAATGTGACACACCCTGGGGCATAAATAGAGAACACCTGGATACACACACACACACACACACACACACACACACACACACACACACACACAGGAAAATGGACAGATCTGAGGGTGTCAGCATGTTCAGCTGATCTCAGGAGACCTGCTTCTTTGGGTGTTTCATGAAGACTATGAGGAAAAAAGCTGGAAGAGTGAGAAGTGTACTACATGGTGATGGATCAGAGATAAGGGATGAGTTTCAGGGATGAGATGGGAACACCAAAACCCCATCCTCCATGCTTACAGTAGCCTGCAACTGACTCCTCCTGATGAGAACAGCTGACCAGCACTCACGGTACACTCAGCCAGCTGATCAGCGAATGCGTCCTCCATCTTTAGCCTATGGCGTCGACCCAACATAACTCAACAAGAGAAGTATGCGGGAAAGGCAGCGAGTTCGGAGGCTTTCCACAAAAATGCTGTCTTTACTTCTACACTTAAGAAGGTATCTCTGATCCCAATAACATATTGCAGCTCAACTTGCTGCTTTCTAATAAAGCCCTTACTTGAGCTACAGCGAGTCACAGAGGAGAAATCAGTCTTATGAGCATGTCATTAGCTTTTTCTGGAATGTTTTTAACATTCACGCCAGGCAAAGAGGTAGGAGAGTACCTGCTCGCAATCATTCAGGTGCTAGAAGTACAGTAGAATAGGCATTAGCATTTAGATTGCTAGCAGCCTGAAGCAGGTGGGGTTTCTTCCCCTGCCATTTCCCCAAAGACCATGGCAACACCTGGAAAAAATAGTTTTCTCACTGCTCTACCATTTTCCCAAATCAACACTACTGTTCTTGTTGAACATCCATCCATCCATCCATCTGTCCATTATCTACACTGCTTATCCATCAGTATAGATAAACACTATAGGACTATAGGCCGTCTTGTGTCCACCACCTGGCTTTGGAAAGGGCAACGCTCTACCCTCCATCTATGCCACCTTGCCCTGACGCCACCTCAAGCCGCCTCGCCCTGACTCTACTGATGATGTCATCATAGCTTCACTTCCTGCTAACTCTGCCAGGCACAGTGTAATTGCGCCGGGTTTAATCCTGAGCTTTGGTTACTACCTGTGTAGAGTTTCTCATCTTTGCATGTTCATATGGGTTTCCTCCAGGTTGTTTGGGTTCATGCAGATAGGTGGATTGGCTATGGTAAAAAGTGTTCCTGGGATAGGCTCCGGATCCACAACCAATACTGAAGATGAACAAACTTATATATAAGTAGATTTTATAAGTGTTGTCAGAACTAGCATTGAATGTCTCAGTTTGATCAGTAAAGCAGTTGTTTCTTTCTCCGTCTGCTTGTGTGTAAAGAGGGTTTTGAATTAGAACATCACTAGCTGCACTAATGTAGGTTATAGAACAAAGATACAGGCAGTAGATTGATTAGATCAACTAGGTCTGCATTAAACACACACACATTCTACAAAGGCACTGTATTATTTAGAATGAAAATAATCCACATGGATAATCTGGAGTCTGCTCTCATTAATAATCAATGGTGGGGATTTCCTCACACCCATTAACTCTGCCCCGGCCTCAGTGCCTCGGGGTAAAACCAGGGACACACGGGGCACTTCAGCTTTTGATTGGCTGATGGTGGCAGGAGCACGGGGGCAGAAATGATGCTCTTACAAAGAAAGTCATTTTGGAGAATGTATGATTTATTTGCCATCATTCCTTTGGGTGGAAGTGCACTTAAAATAAGCATGTAGGTGTAACGCCTTTCATTTTTTAAAAAACCTTACAATGTTTGGGCATCATTTATGAATTTCTGAGCGGAAATGCACTTAAAGGAAGGGACATGTCATATGTTAGTAATGCTCAGTGATACTGTATTCACATGTGTCTGCTAACAAAAGCCAAAACTATTGCTTAAAGCTTTAACTGTCAATGGTTTAAATGTTAATCTAATCCCTTCTTCATTAAATCCTTTGAAATCTCAGTTTATTTACATTTCTAAACTGTGTGAGGCTGTTGATTAACTTCAGTTTTATTGCCATTCATACATTTGATCGATAAGAAGCCTTTGTACTAGATGTGTATGTAAGTGAAGAGTAATTGAGTCTTTTGTGAAATATATTTGTCAAATAAATGTCAGACCTCATAAAAAATATTTTAATCACAGATTTAAATGTTTTTTTTTATCACACCCCATGGTATACATATGCAGGCACATATTTCTTCATTTCTGGCTCATAAGCCTGAGAGCTGCTGATCTCTGCTTCACTCTATTTTAATGTCTGACTAACACACATAATATCGCTCATGACAGAGCAAATCATTTCACACCTCTGAGACAGAACCAATCCCACGTAATTGAGTCGACACACCTGCCTGCAGCTAGAACGATGTAATCAGATTTCAAATGGTGCTTTACCAGGCTCGTGTGGGGCACGGACGCAGCTTCCGGAAAACAAATCATCAGCCAGTGCATATTTATCCAGGGAAGGACACATGCCTCACTTACATGATACACAGGTAGAGAAAATAGCTAAACAGTGACACCTGTATCGTTATATATTATATAATCTTCCAGTGGAAGGCATGTGAATAGTCCCTAATGAACAGCCATTAGAGGTTTAATTCTAGTGTAATTTGAGACACAGCTCCTGTGACAAAACCTGACCACCATTTTAACCCCTGAAAAACAAACAAACTCTACTGCAGGAGCTATTTTACAAAGCATAAGCTGCTCCGTGAGCGGTCATGACAGAGCTGCTGATTCAGTGTTACGCCCGACTGATTCCTCTCCAGCAATGATTGCTTCTCTCCTGTGAGTTCCTGCTGAGCTTTAATCAAATTCCTCCTTAGCACCTGTGCATATCTCCACACGAACAGCTGCTCACACCGAAAACTCTGTGTATAAAGAGCAAGCTCTCGCCTTCACATGGCCGTCAAGGCATAAATCAGAACCAAGTTTACTTGCTCTCAACCTGCGGACACATTTTTACAGGCATGCTGTAATAAGGCTGGGACATTTCGGACAAACGCACAAGAACTGAGGAAGGACTTTGGAAACTTTCTTTGCACACTCACAGACGCGCACACACACACACACACACACACACACACACACACACACACACCTTGGCTATTAAGACATCTCAGACCATGAAATTGCTTGTGTTCAGACCTAGACAAACCCCCCACACACACACACACGCTGGTTTTACTATCTTTGTGAGGACCGACCATTGACATAATTATTAATGCAGCTAATTAATGCTACACCTGCACCTAACCTTAACATTCACCTCACCTCTGACTCTTTTATTTTTTCTTATTTTTGTTTGTAAATCCCTTAGAACCTCTGTAAGGACCACCCACTAGTGAGGACCATCAAAATTGTCCTAACAAGTATACTGAACTCTCACAAATTGAGCCTCACAAGGGGACCTGTACACACACACACACACACACACACACACACACACACACACATACACACACACACACACACACACACACACAGATACACACACTCACACGTTGCCCATTTTTTTGCCTCGACGCTTTGGGTTCAGAAGGCTGTGAGTTTAAATCCCAGCAGTGAATCACTGCTCCTGCTGGATCTGTCAGGAAAACTCCCCGACTCTGGACTAGGACTGGATACAGTCTTAATGTATCGCGGGAATCGGCGTCTAACTGCATTTCACAAACCGCCTCACAGCCCGAAAGTCTAAACCAGATAGAAACAAGCACTGTTATAAACATGTCCTCTGTAAACACTCGTGCACGGTTGGTTGTTATTGACGTCGGTGCATAAAACTGCACGGGAATCTTGCGACTCGAGACTTTAACAGGAAGTGATGTACCTCTTACTGTTATACTGTGTGGAATTGCATCATCATGTGGAAACCTTGACTGTGTGTGTGTTGCTCTGTCTGCTTAATGTACACACAATTATCCATCTATATGCCCACCCACACCCACACACACACACACACACACACACACACACAAACAAACACACACCATGTAGCAACTACACATGTTCAATTTCTCTAAAAATATGTCAGGCAGTCGTCAGGTGGCAGAAAACATTCCTGACATCTGAATATAAGCATGGAATCATCTTCAGACTGACTCGGGTCAGTGAGTCGAGGTGACTGACTGCAGATTCATCAACCAAGACATGCTTGGTGTGTGAAGTTTTGTACTGGAGCCGTGGTGGGATTAAAGGCACCAACCTTACGCATCAACAGGTCTCCAAAAAAAAAATCACAGGTATTCACGTCATCTTGCACCCAGGACACGGACTGGCTACAAATATCATACTTGATTAGCTAATAAAACATATAAAATGTTAGAATGGATAGAACTGACTTTCCCTCTGCACATTTCAGGATTTAGAGAAATGAGCAGTCCAGTAGCAGAAGAGCTAACGTTACCTTCAGTCCCATCAGCTCCTGACAGCTGCGCTATGCCTGTGATCCTGTTCTATGTCTATTAGTTTCTTCCCCAGCATACTAGACTGTTCATTATCCTTTCTTCATTTTACAAAACATCATAAAAGCTCACATTTCTCATGGCCACAAAATTGCCCCATTTGTCCCTGACTAGAGCTACAAGGCTAATGACGCTAACAAGTATTCAAGCTTAAGGCTGAAAATTAAGAAAGTCTGCGAAGTGGAAAGAAACTGAGGATGAATTACGGCTTCCGGGCGTGTAGCTAGCTAATTAGCACATCGTTTAATCTAACATGGGGCAGTCATGTTAATGCACAATGTTAATGAATCTGTTACTGGATTCTCATTGTCATCTGGTACAGCGTGACAAGTAAGAATCAGCGTACCGGAACCGAGGCCGATGGCTACGATATCGTTAGCTAACAGCGTGTCTTACAGGGTGAGAAACGTCATGAATATGTCTGAGAAACAGAACACTTCAACACAGCCGTGTGATGATTTAGCACAGCTTTAGCTTTGAGGCTTGAGGGATGAGCAGGCACGAAACTAAAGAAAGGGAAAGTTTCATGGATCTTCACAACCTTCAAACAGAGATCAATGTTTACTCGAATGTGTTAAGCACACACTCCTGAACCTTTCTCTGCTGTGTGTGTACGTGTGATCAAGGTCAATCTATGAACTGCTGCCGTAGCTGCTGTTGTCATGGATATTGCTGTTAAAATTAGCTCCAGGTTAACTGAGAAATGCCCGTGCAATCCTTCACACCCCCCGCTGATTGACTGTATTTTGGGAACATGTGGAGATTTCATTTTTTTCCTACTGAATGAGTGAATAATTTTAAATCTCGGTGTTTGGTATCAAATGACACAGAAGCCTGAAAGTAGCCATGTTTCCATTAACCTACTTAATGTGCAATTTGGAATTGTGAACTAAAAAAACGAGTGATGGAAAGACGTGAATTAAAAAGAAAACTCTCAAATATCACAAAAAGTTTTTTTTGGTCTCACGAGGTGGATTTTCAGGCAAATCAATAAAGCAGCATTTTGCAGAACTGAAATGGAAACACATTTTTCAGATTTAAGTTACATGATGACACGAAGAGCAAATGGAAGCGTTCTGTAAGAGCTATCGCAAGAGGCGGACATGCAATGGAAACCCGGCTAGTGTGAACTGAGGTGTTAAAATAATCGAGATAGCAGATGTATAAGTGGTGTATACACACTCTCCTCCCCTTTGATCAAAGATGATTTGCTCCAGTATACCATAAAACTAATTTTAAAACATTGGAATATTTAGTAGTTTTTGGCAATGTCAGTCAAATATTATAATTAGTATGTCTTATGGTTTTGCTGTAGAAATCTGGCAAAATTTCAGTATGTCAGTTAAGTAGTCGCAATAATAATAATAATAATTATTATTATTATTATAACAATAATAATAATAATAATAATAATAATAACACAAAGTGATAAATTAAAAAAGAAGAAGAAAACAAGGCAAAATATGTATACATAATTAAAGAAAAACACTGACAAGGTCTCACACACACACACACACACACACGCACACACACACACACACACACACACACACACATACACATCACCATTCTTTTCCTCAATACACACATTCTGTCTCCTCAGGCTGTCAGTGTGTGTTTAAATTGAACATATGCTGATTATTCAGCATTTCGGAATTGGTAAAGCTGTCAGGCTGTCAGTGTGTTCCCAATGCCTGAGGACACACACACACACACACACACACACACACACACACACACACACACATTTAGACAGGGACAGAGAATAAGAATGAAAACATAAACATAGCAGAAACATTGAAATATTTGAGTTCATAGATTAATATTGTATTAAGGATAGAAAATAAATGGAAGCTTGGATGGTACGAGAAACTCCCACTTATACAGCAGACGTTTACATGTCTGACCTTCACATTTACACAGTAACATTCTCCTTTGCCTTGAATCTAGGTAATAAAAAGCATATCTCACTGCGTCCACGCCTACAACCATCCACAAATATTTCCAGCCAAGCAGCTGAAGATATGTGATCCTGTTGGTTTGTCTCTCACAACAGATGTCATGGCTGAGCATGCTAAATTCACACTAAACTCTAAATAAATGAATATTTTCTCAAACAAATCACAAAAGCAACAATATTCTTCAGTGAGCATTACTGTGTGTTACCATTTGTGTGATATTCTATAGTCCAGAAGAGACTGTAGTTAATTTCTCAGAATACGTTACAGTCACTACAAAAACATGCCAGTTAGCAGACTTTTTGCTGAACGCAGTAATTTTCACATACAGTCATATGAAAAGGTTTGGGAACCCCTCTCATCCTGCATAATAATTTACTCGACTTACAACAAAAAAGATAACAGTGGTATTTCTTTCATTTCCTTGGAACATCTGAGTACTCGGGTGTTTTCCGAACAAAGATTTTTAGTAAAGCAGTATTTAGTTGTATGAAATTAAATCAAATGTGAAAAACTGGCTGAGCAAATATTTGTGTACCCTTGTAATTTTGCTGATTTGAATGCATGTAACTGCTCAATACTGATTATTGCAACACCAAATTGGTTGGATTCGCTCGTTAAGCCTTGAACTTCATAGACAGGTATGTCCAATCATGAGAAAAGATATTTAAGGTGGCCAATTGCAAGATGTGCTTCTCTTTGACTCTCCTCTGAAGAGTGACAGCATGGGATCCTCAAAGC